>JAPMOQ010026707.1:1413651-1454749 GCA_026543055.1 Argiope trifasciata | reverse complement strand
GTGTGTGTGTGTGTGTGTGTGTGTGTGTGTGTGTGTGTGTGTGTGTGGATCAATACAATTTTATCCTTTCATTCGGAGTGTGAGAGCTTGTCGATTGCAGCAATTTTATAGAGCTTCTGTTGCATAACTTTAAAAATAATGTTGCAATTGAATCAGGCAATGACAGAGCATTTAAAAATAACATGCGATAAATTAATATAAAAACTAGAAAATTAATTAGGATTTAATTTAGAATTAGAGATATCACAACATACGCATATATATTCACATATATATCATATCATAGCATTTTAAAATGACTTAATATCGTGTATTTTATATTTATCAATAATAATTGTATTTCATAAGTACCTTAACATAATATTTATTTTTTATTTGATTAACACCGATAAGCACAAAATATTCTATGACATTTCCACGATATTTTCCGATATTCTGTCCGGTCAATATCGTGGAGACATCACAACAATATTGTTGGGCATTTTGTTCTAATATGAATTATTACTGATAATTAAAATAAGCTTCAAATTAATTGTTATAAATTTTTATTTAAAATTTCTAGTGCCCATATTTAAATAAATTTTACAAAAATCATTTATGGCTTCTTCAAGAAGCAAAATCAAGTTTATTGGAATTTAATTACTTTATGGATTACTTATTATTTTTCTATATATCATTCAATGAGTTATAAAACTTAAAAAGAGATTATTAACATTCACTATATTAAAATGTATAAAGTAACTATCTTGGACCAAAGAAAAGTGCTATTATTTTGAAAATTAATTTCAATAGACATTAGAATTTAGACATTAATGTAAATATAACCGATGTCTCATAACAGGATTTCTAGCCTACACTTAGCACGTTTAATATTTTACTTGTCTTTGAATATAAGAAATTTAGCGAACAATATATGGAAAAGTTTTCATATAATTTTCTAAAACAAATATTCATTTTAAAAAATAACCGTAATCACTTTCTTTATAGGAATTTTCCTATAATATTAACTACCCACTCAAATGAAGTAAATATCCAGTATTGCACATCTTATGATCGAAATTTCAGTGAAAGTGACATGAGAACGAGAGGGCTGATAGAAATCTCTAAAAGATTAAAAATGTGAAGATAGAAAGCATAATTTTTTTTAAAAAATTTGACGTCTTCAGAAAGAAAAGAGATTAATGAACTTTCGGGGGAGGAGGGGTAGCGAAAAGAAAAATCGAAAGAGAGGAGCATCAGTTACCCCCAACAAGTAGAACACCTCCCTATCAAAAATGCGAAGGGTGGGGGTTAATGATGAAAAGTTAAAAATAATAAGAAAATTTCTAAGTAATTCATATCAATTTATAAATACTATACTGTAATGTGATGATTTCGGAAAACATTTTTTTTAAGACAAGCTGCAAATTTATTATTTAGTGCAAATTTTTTTTAAATCCAAAAACTGACGAAAAGTTTGTAGTATAAAAAATGTGAGCTCCTGCTCTTAATTCGGTTGATTTAAGCAGGATAATTTTTTCATGTTTCAACCAAAGTTTAATATAGTTCTTTTTTAAAAAATTGTGTCCTTAATAGCAAATTGATGCGAGATAAACAAGGTTTTCACAAATACTGTTTTGAAGGGTTTATTAAAAACGGATAAGATTTCATTTTTTTTAACTTTGAAAAATTAAAATGTAATTTTCAGTTTATTATTTTTATTTTTGCTTGTTCTTCTAATAATAAAAAAGATTTAAGATTCCTTTTTTTAGCTGAAATTTTAAGAAAGATTTCTTGGATTTGAAATTTAAATATACAATTTTAATATGTTTTCAGCAAAAAACCTAATTGTGGGTCTTCATTCATTTATCACTTAAATATAATAAAAGCAATTTTTATATACTCTGTATTAATAGTGTACAGAAGTATATAGCATTTTAATTTTAATTAATTTCTAATTTTTCTCTTTAATCGATAATTTATTATAAAAAGTCTAAGGTTTGAAATTCTCTAAAAACGGATAGTGCAAGAATGGAATCAATACTTAATGTATTCTATCAATGAATTGATAATGTATTTTTGAAAATATTAAAATATTGTACTGCCATATAGAACCTACAAATTTATAAATTTTCATCAATGATCTAATAAATGCATTTTATACTAGTTATTATACTAATTACGCTTAAAATACTATTTTCTTTAACAAATACTAGTTATATTTAATAAATCTAAAAATTCGTGAAACACAGCTTAAATGTGAAAAGATTTTAAAAAAAGGATGATAAAATCTTTGTCTGGAATACAAATCCAATTTTGTTCCTCCATTTTGAACTGGAGTAACCATTTAGATGAGACTCTACAGAACCAAAATGTTGAGCGTTTCACTTTTTTTATGTCGTATATGTTTTAATTTCTTGATCCTGACCAATCAAATAAGAGAATGGAATTTCAGACAATTCATTTATTTAAAGCCCTATATTTACATTAAAGCAACTTGTTTTAATCTAGGTTAAAATATTTGATATTTACATCATTTAAGATAAAATTTTAAGTTGATGATATTTACACTCAGTCGAGTATTGAAAATTTATCATCAAATAGGTTCTCCAACAATTCGGTGGAATAACACCACCAGAAATTAACAGGTTGTTAGTCAGCAGTCCACAATCCAAGAAGTCTCTCTTTTCGCCTTCGAAAAAAAACGCATTTTATCTCTCGCTTATCATCGCCTCTCATTTCCCATTGAACTCTCTATCGTCCAAGAGTTATTCAGCAAAATGCCCCTCTCATGATCATCAGCCTATCGTGGTAATGTCCGTTCTTGAACACACGTTAAAGATAGTCCCATCACAATGGGAAAAATTTGGCTTCCAGATGGTTTGACACTCCTTTCCCCATGAAAGTGCAATAAGTTTCTCTTATATGATGAACCCCACGAGTAGTCCTTCAGCTGATATAACTAATGACCAGATGCAACAACATTCGAGCTATAAAATCCTCCATCTGGCAATCTGGACGCATTTAACAATTTGGGTTTTAACAGGTGGTGACACAGCTGGTTGAAAATGCCGCTTAACAAGGAAAGGAAAGTAGAATGTTACAATGCTATATACTTTAAAGTCCTTGATGGTCAACACTTTTCTAGACTGTATGGTGAAGAATTTTAAATGGAAGAGGGTAGGCTGAAATGTTGTCCTTACTTGACAACTCTTCGCTGCAAAAAAGCACCATGAATCTTCAAATGGGGACTTTAATGTAATTTATAGAATGAATTTTAGTGTTTATAAAGGTATTTTTATTCACCTGTTGATAAACTGTGCTTTAAGATGAGAAAATCACAGATTGAAATTATGTCTTCGCTAAATTAATCTTATATATATGTGTATTCTTAAAATGCCATCGAAAATAATTACATTCTCGCTATTGTGACTTGCTCATAAAATATATGTTCTGACTTTTGTATAAGTTCAAGTTTTTTTATTCAGATTACTAAAGTCAAATACAAATAACAGACATTTCACTAGTCAAAAAACTATTTTTAGTCAATAATAATAGCTATATATCATTGAGCCGAGTCCATTCTATATGAATATTAAACAATCTATTTTCAGAATAAATTATTATTCTGAAAATAAACTCTGTATAGCCAGCTGGGAATGTTTCATCTATACAAAAATTGTAGTAAATTAGAAATAAATCAAGGAAAAAAATATTGTTTTAAACTAAACCATGTTATTTCATACGCATTAGGTTATTCAAGAATACATTTGCAAATCCATTTAATGTGATGTTGAATTTTGTATACTTCCATTAAATTAACAGAATATTTTATAGTGTGAAATATCTTCTAAAATTACATTTCATTTCATTCAAAAATATTTTTAAAGTGACTTCAAAAGAATTTTACTCAAAATCTTGTTTTTAGTTATATTCAACTAAAATTGTTTCCAAATTTTTCATTTGACTCTTCCTTTAACATTTGTATTACAAAACATGTTTTTTTAAAAAATTAATTTAATTCAAACTGTTTTTGATAACAAACACCTATTCTAATGTTTAAAATTAAATTTTATGCTTTTAAATTATATTCTACTGTTTGACTTTTTTATTTGTAATTCATTATTAAAAAGATTACTAAATCTTGAAATCAATTATTTCTTAAATTAATACTAGAGGACGCCGCTTTATGAAAACATTTAATCAATCTAAAATTTTGCGTTGTTATCCAGAACATGCAAGTACGCAAACTGTTGTAACCCTGAAATTTCAAGAAGGAAAAGAAAATTCAATGAAAAAAATTTCGTTTTTACAAATATAAATAAAAAACAAGATTATCAGAAAGGATTCATTATGATTATGATTGGAAAATGGTATTTTCCTTTAATCATATCGAGGATTTTATTAGAAAAACATATTATTAACAAATAAAACTACAAATTAACAACAAATATTATAAACAAATATATTATTAAGACAAATCTCTTTAAATTTAAACCATAAAACATAAGAAGAGGTGTTTGTTACTAAATAATATTTAACCAAAGTATGAAATTTTGCTAACTTTAAAGTTTAAAAGTTTGCCAGACATATTTCAAATTTGCTTCATCAGAAATTCTTCATTCAAAGCTTCTATCATCCAGAACTTTCATTTCATCATAATTAATGACCCCGCAAAGTCGACTTAGGAATATATATCCTAGTTTATGGTTTGGTGTAATCTGCAGATCCTTTGAATTGTTAGAGAGTTTTATAAACTCTTAGCTTCACCCTAACTTACTCCCTAAGTTTTATCCCAAATAGTTCTGCCGATAGGAACTTCATTATCTTTGCCTTTTACTTTGTCTCTACTCTTTGGATTCTTTTCCGTCTGCTTAAAGTCGGGATCTGCAGTTTATGAAAGGATCGATTGCTTTCTGTAAGAAGACACCTCTTCTTATTGAATACAAAAAAAAATTAATCTTTAAAACATTTGTAATGCTCATATTATCGAGTTCTATATTCGAAAGGATATGTCATTTATCCATTATAAAGATAAAATTCTAAATATATAATTTTGGAGATAAGTTGAAAGAATAAAGGGAAGCGAACGCTTACTTATTCACTTCAGTTTGAGGATTAATGATATAAATGCGGTTAAATACGGTAGCGTCAACTGAATGAATTTTCTTTTTAAAAAACTGTTTTACATTATAATAGCATTATAATGTTATATTTTATCGTTGGAGTATGAAATCATTTTTTATAAAACATGATTATTTATGAAATAAATGGATATTCTAAAAAATAAATGATGAATCATATTTAGTGATTTATGAAATACCTGTAAATTATATGAAATAACTGAATAATACACTATAATGGTAACATATAACCTAAAATCTACACTCTATTACATCTACAACAGCAAAATAAGGGAAAGGGGGAAATAAGTTAATCGATGCAACATTCTGCAGTTACAACTGATGTGTAGCTTGATGCCAGAATTTTACGTATTCTATTCAAACTATGAGAAAATTCTAACACTTTTGCAAAAAAAAAAAAAAAAAAAAAAAAAAAAAAAAAAAAAAAAAAAAAAAACATCATGTAGAACGGGGTATATCCTCAGAAAACAATGGGGAGGGGTAATTCCCTTGAAAATCTCTAGTATGTAATAATTACCCTTCACAATAATTATTTATCGCACACCATGAGAGAATAGTCGTACGAAACACACGGCTACCGTGCAGTCTTTGGCAATTAAAAACGGAAATGGGTTAATACACAAGCAGCAGAAATCAAAATTACTATTTAGGACCTTTTTTTCAACCAATTCAACTTAAATTAGACAAAGAACAACAATTGTAATCATAAAATCAAATATTGAATTTTATATGTCATTGGACGTTTGAGTTGAATTTAAATGCATGGGACAGCACAGACCAACAGAAGGTTGGTTTTCTGACCAGTTTGGTTTCCAATTTGATAAGTATTTATAATTTCTGTATTAAATTCATGCACCAAAAGTTACTAATCTAGCTTTCTTCATTTTGTAGTTATTGTGTAAGTTATATTTGAGTAGCCGGACAAATATACTTCCTCTGAAAGTATTTCATTCGAAATTTAATAAAAATCTGCAAATATAGAATAGGGGCCATACAGAAATTTCATCCATCTAGCTCATAGCTATTTTTTAATTATCGTATTTAAAAAGAGATAAACAAACATAATACCAAAAATGCGTTTTTCCAACTCAGAGAGTTTGAAACGTGTGTTCATCAGTTTGAAATTTTAGATGATTGCAGATTTCATTTACTTACATTAACGTCCCGTTTTAAAGCAACACTGTGGCTGTTTTGGGAAAAAAACCTGATAATTATGAATAGCTGTCAGGAGACGACGATGGTACCTGATCTGCCATTCCATTCACCACACTATAGAGAGGACATTTGACCTCGATAAACACAACGTGCACCAAACCAACACTTCTGCAGAATCGGGTACAAACCTGAAGCCCTCCGTTCCAAAGCCGGAATCATACTACCAGACTACCGCGGTTCTAGATGTTTACCGGACTTCCTCTATATTTCGAACACGAGAAAGTAACAAAAAAGATAGGATAATATTGGGTAGTTGAATAAGTTCTGGCTGTTTTCCAATAAATGGTGTTACCGGAACACAGAGAGCTAGATTATGGTAGTGACTAAACTATTTACAAGTACTATAAGCAAGCTTGAAATTCAATGTATGTTATATCGCGGAAGTACAAACAACATCATTTTTCATTGCGTTAAATACGTCAAATTTCGTGCCACAAAATCAGTATTTAAGGGGAATCTGCAGTTGGAGATCACTGAGTTCTTGTTGAGACTTAAGGCGACCATGCTTTTTCTGAACCGACTTATAGAGATCGGTTTAGGCGTTTTAAAAATAATGATTTCCATCTTGATGATTAAGAACGCTCTTGCGAACCGAAGAAGTTTCAAGATGAACAATTGGAAATGTTACTTCATGAAAACTCTTTACAAATGCTAGCTGAACTTACTGAATCATTAGAAGTTGATCACACAATAGTTTCAAACATTTAAAAGCTTCATTAATGATTCAAAAGCAAGGTCTTTTGTTGCCATACGAGTTGAAGCCGAGGGAGTCAAACGACATCTTTTCACGTGTGAACAACGGCTTCAATGGCAGAAAAGAAAAGAATTTATGCACCGTGTCGTAACTGGCGATAAAAACTGGATACACTACGATAACCCTAAGCTTAGAAATTTGTGGGATAAACCCGGCAAAGCATCAATACCTAAGCAAAACCGAATATTATTGGTTCCAAGCTTCTGCTCTGCATTTAGTGGGATCAGTTATATATAGTTTATTATGAACAGAACAAACCAAATGAAACCACCGCAGGAGAGAGATACAGATTATAATTGGATAGATTAAGCCTAGCACTGAATGGAAAACAACCGCTATACGAGCAGACAAGATACGGTCAGTTTGAAGCATGACCACGCTCGGCCACATGTTGCAAAACCGGTAAAAACCTACTTGGAATCGCTTAAGAGAGAAGTCTTAACAAACCCGTAGTATTCACTAGACATTGTCCCTTCCGGATACCATTGGTTCCAGTCGATGACACATAATCTGGCTAAAAAGAACTTCCGTTTTTATGAAGATTCCAAAAATTGGGTCGATTCTTTGATAGTCTCAAAATACATGTTGTTTTTCCGACGGGGAATAGATATGCTTCCAGGCAGATGGGATTAAGTAATGACTAGCGATGGCCAATGTATTCAATAACATGCTTTGTAATGATTTTTTGAAAATAAAGCAATGATTTTCATGAATAAAACAGCCAGAACTTATCCCAATAAAATGCTTAGAAGCAGACTTATCTCATAAAAAAACATGGAACGTTTGAAGAAGTTGCGTTATACTGCTTTACATTTTTCTCATTGCAGGTTCGATGTTTGAAGCTGTTAAACTCTGTGCTCAGCTTTCATCGTCGGTTATCACACTTAATATATCGCACAGGAAGTAAATTATTTTTTTACTTCCACTAAAGTCGATATATTTCTCAATTTATCACAATTTTTTTAAATTTATTTCTGAAGAAGCACATTTATTAAAAAATATGCTGAATTCGCTACTTATTATGAATTATCTAAGAATAATATTTATCAACTCATACGAAGTAAATCTTGAAATGAATGACAATAATATTGGGAGCAAAAATTATGTAGAAGGAACATTAAAAGAAAACCTGAGAAAAATATCTTTAATGATTAAATATATTAAGATGAAAAACATGATAAAAAGAATTGACGTCTTCAAAAAAAGAGATTAATGAACTACGCAGGGGGAAAAAATTGGAATTAAGGCTCATCGAAAACTCCCGTTGAGTTGGCACTCTACCTTATCAAAAATGCGAAGAATGGGAGGTTATAGTGATAATAAAAATGAAAATTCCTATGTAATTTGCTTTATACAATACACCTAATAAAGCCTCATATAATTATATGATGATTTCGGAGGTTTAAACTGAAAGATATATTGTTGAAGACGCTCATCTATTTTATTGTTAAAGTAAAATTTAATTTTCAACCGAAATAGCTCTCATAAATTTGCCTATTGAAAAATCAGCGAATTCACCTATTTATTTCTGCTAGATACATGTGGTTTATTTATTATAATTTTTATCTGATTTTTAAAATGTTTTTTAGAATATTTACTATCTTAATTTAACATTTATCGTAAATAAATAAGATTATTTTAATCATTATTTCGTAGAACTGAAAATAAGTTACAAAAATAATTTTTGAAAATATAAGATGTGAAGACTTGCCGATTTTAAGCTTTATTGTGAGTGAACGAAGCGACAAAATACCGCTTTAATTCATTATCATTTAACTTAAGAATATTTTTTATGTTTTCGAGTAAACTTTGGCTTTGTTAACATTTTATGGTGGAAAAGCAAATGTTGCCAGTTTTGTATCAGGCAATAAGAAACAATTAAATCAATTGAAAAATTAAAATCTTAAATGAAAAAAGTTTGATAAAATACATCATGAAGTAAAATATTTCCAATAAAATTTTTTAATGAAAAAAGAATATCGTGGCACTAATATAGATGTTTCTAGTAAATACATCTAAAACTTTTTTTCGCATTGAATTAAAACAATGCGCTTAAACGCGAAGTCAAAATCCTATACTCTAAATAAAACTATGAAATACTGGAGTTTCAAGAGTAAATGTAAAAAATTCTGTATAAAATTACATTTTCAGGAATAGGGGATCGTTCAAAGTAAATGAAAGTGCCTGATAAAAATGTTTGAAAAAGTAGCCGTAACACTGAAAAAAACACGAAGGAAACATAATTTTTTAGGGAAAGAAGTATTTTTAACTATTTTAAGTCTCAAATTATTTAGCATCCAATTGGTTTTGCTCAAAAAGATTAGGATTCTTGTTAGTAGTGCTCAGACAGCAGACTGTGTTTCTTCTTTTCAACATGCCAGAAAAAACTATAAAAATTTTCGGTATATTTATCCTTCTTCGGTAGACATTTCGAATGTTAAAAAAAAATTTCTATTTCGTTACATAAAGGTATTTACCGATTGTTAGGTCTTTCAGTCACTATCAATAAACTCATCCACTTTAAAAAAGTTTGAACATTAAATTTTCTTTTCCTTCTGGAGCCCTATATTGTGAAGAAAACTTTTCATGGCCACGTTTCCACCAAACGTTTTACAGCAATGGAAGATTATAAAATGAAGCATTAATAAATATAATCATAAAGATATTAATTGAAGTAATAACTTAAAAATAACTAAGCTCTTCGAAAACTTATCCAAGTATTCTGAATGCTTCTTTGAAAAGTTGCATTGCTCTATTTCATTTGGACGATGGCAGATTTGTTTTTACCTGAACGGATTACGGTATTCATCACATGATCAAATCCTGGCACAAGAAAAAAGCTCTCCCAGGTAAACATTTGTAATCTCCAAAAAAACCTAACCTACTTTCTCATTGATCTTATTGCTGAAAAAAAGGCTCAGTTTTTATACATAGTAGAACTTATCAAGTAATGCTTCTTTTATTGGTTGTTGAGAATCCATTACGTGAACAAACTGAGTCACAGTATTAACACCAGCAGGTTTTCTTTTAATTCCCATGTTACTTGATGGACGATAGTGGGTCAAAATGCTTAGATAAGTTGCAGGAAAAGCAATATTAATGAATGGCTTGAAGTTATTTCTGTGATATCTATGGAACTATTAGTGTTCCAATTTATTGAGATATTTTTTTCATTATATCTGTTTGTTGTAGCAATATATTTTGGGGAAACATAATCTATTATTTTGAAAGAATTTCATGCTTAGCAAAACCAAACTCTTAGGATTTGTACCACTTAGATAACTTGTAGAGGAAAATGGTATTTCTTTGTATCAACAAATCATTCTTAAATTAGAAACAGAATGGGTTTTAGAAGTTTTTGCAGATACACATTTAACACAGAAGTTTTATTTGATGTATAATCGAGCAACCTATTAATGTAAATGAGGTCAACCCATTTCTGCACATATTTTATGCATAAAGTTGATAATTGACCAATTTTTATAAAGCATTTTTATTCACAAATAAGTATACATAGCATTTTATTATCGTACATATTTTTCATCATTTTTTCTTAAGACTTGGACGACTTAAATTTTTCTATAAATAAGATCTTTTTTGGCTAAAAACAATTTCGTATTAGGAGTGACTAAATTTTTTATGTATTTTTTTCCTTAGCAATCTTTGTTTGCAAATCATGTAGAATCCTTTAAAAATTAAAAGTTGATAATAATATAGCAATCTCCAAAAGCTTTCACGTGGCTTCAGTTAGCGTATGACGTACAAGATAGAATCAATTCATCACATTAAAGAAAAAATTTAGAAAAATATATCCTAGTAATAATAATATGATCTTTTATTCATAAATGGTCCAATTATTTAAAAGACAGTTTAACATTCTGTTAAAAGTCATCTATATATTCTTAGGCAATTTTTTCTTATATTTCAAACAATTTAATCTTTGATTATTACTGATTGTAACGCTTTGCTCATAATATATGAATTTCACAGTGTTTAGAGATCACTATAGATGGCTTCAACAAAATCTCACAATATACGCATTCTATATTCTATTATAGTGTCACTGTATTATTATCCCAACTTGAGGCTACACGAGCACTTTTTGGGAATGAACTTACTAATTCTGAGATGAAGTTAGACAGCGTGAACGACATGTGAGGTGTAATTTCAACCTCCGTTCATGGGCGTCATAATCGTGGAAAGACGTTAGATCAAGGTGTCAAAGTTAAAGTGCAGTAGTCCTTGTATATGGCAAATCTTTGATAAATGAGGTTTCAAATCCGAGATCTTGCTACAACTTTGCCTTCAGCTTTTGAAGTAAAATGTTTGGAATAAGTTTTCTTATTGGTGCATGAGAGCTATATGAAGTAGCCGACTTCCATGGTAAAAGAATTAAAAGGAAATTCTTTAATTTTGTTCCATATTTTGATGTTGGATAATATGAAATTGTTTAAGTTCTATTGCAATTAAGTATGGCAATTCGTTTTTATCAAAATTATAATCATGTAATATCTAAATTATACTCGATTTTCATCAAATTTAAAATAAATATTCATTATATTTTATTTATTTCACAATAAAAGGAAGTTTATATTGAGATAAATTCACTTATTTAATAATTCCAGTTGTATAAAAATTTCGAATTGTACTTGAGTTTCATAAATAAAAATAAATATTCAATATATTTTATATATTTCATTACAAAATAGAGGTTTAGATTAACACATTCACTTAAGAATGCTTTATGCATTGACTCAATTTTTGCTGTTTGATTATGTCGGAATACATTTAAGTTACAATTCCTATAAATATCACATAAATACTACATCTTGAAAGATAAATTATTAATGAAAGAACCAATAGAAGCACATATATTATCACTGTGATATAAAAAAATGAGAATTTTTTGTTACGTAGAAAAAGTGATAAATATTCTAATTTTTCTTCGGCAAAAGCAAAACTAAAGGTTTTAACTAAAATAAAGTAAATGGAAAAAGAATTAGCTTCTTTTATTATGATGATGGCTTTCATTATATCCATTTAATAAACGTTCTTAATGAAACTAATAAATAAAATAAGCACCGACGTGTAAATAAATACTAAAAGGGAAATACCAAGAAAGCAGCTAAACCTTTAAAACTGACAGCTGTGATTAATTCTCCTGTAATGCGGCCTTTTAATATTGCATTAAAAATGGCTCCAGGATGTACATTTCAAAAAACAAAGAAAATATTTTTGTTCTAACTCATCACTTGCAAATAGTTATTATGTCAACATTTTTTAATAAATAGGCGTTATAAATAGTAAAAAATGTAAATATGCTTAATGGAACATATAAGCATATATGATTATGCATACTAGCAATAATTTTTGTTTATAAATTTATTAATTAGCAAAATTCTTCGGATAATGGAAAATTCATTATATGTCTAAAAGATTTTGAACAAAAATAAAACCGGGAATCTTTTATTATTGTTTAGATGAATAATTAATTTATTCACATTTAACGCTTAAAAATTCTAGATGGTAAACAAGTTTTTTCTATCGAAAATTTGAATTTTAGATGTAAGGATTAGAAAGTGGGTAAAATTTACTTTAATATATTTGTAAGCTCTTCTGTTGCTAATATTTTGGCTTTAAACTGTAAACATTCTTAATTCAAATGTTAAGTTTCAATGATAAGTTTTACTATTTAACCGACGAGATATTTTTGTAGCTATTTCTTGGTGTATTATCCCTTTACTATTAATCCGTCTTCTGAAGTTTGTATGTAAGAATTCATAACCAGTTAGGTTCCTTTGAAATTGCATATCATCAATAGTTAAAAACAAGTAAATAATAACGAATGGCGGTTTAATAAATATAATTTAAATTATTTCATTATATTAGAGGAATTATCTGTGATTTTTTCATCTGCCAAAACAGTAATTTTTTTTCTTTTACAATAAATATTTATCTGCAAAAGTTTGCCGTAGTTCCTCAAAATCACATTATCCAAAAAATATACTCGTTTCATTATTTTTAGTTTTTACATTAATTGCCTAAAAACTCAAATAAAAAAGCATTTAATAGCTGTAATTTTCAGATAAAAAGTTTCTTTTAATTATACTATAAATAATTTTCTCAGCAATGCAAAAAAACCTGACTTCTCATTTCCATAATTGTGAACTAAGAGTGGAAATAAATGAGACAATCTTTAATTCGCTTTTCTTTCTTATGAGTTAATTGCCTTTGTTACATACATTCCGAGATAATTACGAATCTCAGAACAAAAATGAATGCCGTTTTATAATGTAATATTGTGTAATGTGATTCCTGTGTTTCAAGACTACTTAACAGCTTTAGTAATTATATTCAAATCATTAAGCATCTACTTTAGATAATTATAAGAAATTTAATGATGAAGCTGTCAGCTAAAGCTTTATGAAAATTAAGGATTCTCATTTTATTGAAAGGTAAGGTGCTCCTTTAAAAAAGTAGGATTTTTTTATCTTTATTTTTTCTCATGATCGATATTATCATACATTTTTTAAGATTTAAAAAAAGATTTAAAAAATCTATGGAATTAAAAACACTTACTGATATATCTTGTCAAAGATTACTAACCAGCAGCTTTTCCTTATAATATTTGGTTATAATCATCTTATTTTTATATTTCCATTTAGAAAATATGTTTAAGTTTCACTTTTCCCTGAATGACAAAAAAAATTATGTTGGAGCAAGTTCTAAGAAAACTGAAAAAGGCAAAAATGCTTTGACTACCAAGAAATTAAATAAACTGAATTTATAAAATGAAACTCAATTCCTTTGCTCTTGCAATTTTTTCCTGAAATAGAAACGTTCATCTTTCCTTTCATAAATCCAAAAAATATTTCAAGCCACGTTCCCTTTTAAGTAAATAAAAATTTCAATGAAAGAAGTTCTTTGAAAAGGAAAAAAATTGAACGAAATAAAATAATAGTAATTTCTGAGTATTTAAACGAAATTTAATTAATTAAAATTTATACCATCTCCTCAGATTTTTTAATATGTTGATATAAAGGAGTTTTTAAAGCAATTTAAGAAGTATTCTACAATATTTCTTATATTATTATATGTTTTTATAACATTTAATATTAAACTCTAAACTTCTTTTCTTCTGGAAACTTACTTATTCTAATTCCTATATAAATCAAAAACATTTACTACTTTTTAAACTTCATATAATACACAGGTTTACAACAATTCAAAGGAATTAATTTCCAAAAGTGCAACAGAAAAATAAATAATTTTTGCCAAGAATTCTAACTTGACTTCAGGATGAAATGAGCCAGAAAAATAGAAGTTCCATTAATTTACGAAAACGCAGACAGGGGAGATGGTTGCGTGATCCGAGAAATTTTCTTGAAACACTACGAAGAAATGCCGCAATTCATAGAAATTTTATCACTTTGCTATTTTTTTTTTTTTTTTCGCTTTTTGGATTTAGTAGTAAAAAGTTTTGCTTGGACTTCTTGACTAGAAATTATTAAAAATAACGATATTCTTCTGAAATACATTCCGCGATCCCTAATAAAATATATTGACTGTTTAGGGGATTCGTATATGACTACTTAGGAGAATAATGTATTAAAAATGTAATTTCAATAAAACTTGATTTCTTCATTGTTTAAATATAAAGATTAGTCTAAACTGTATAGAAACATTATTTTTAATGATTAATTAACAGTGTTAGGAAATATAATTTAAGACGAAAAAAATTTGAAAACAAATTAAATAATAATCACTGTCATATATCCAAGGGGATTTAAAAGATAGAAAAAACATAAACAATAAAATAATATATTTATCTAAATTTTTCTTGTCAAAAAATGTTTAAATTAAAAAAATTTCCGTATACATAGATTTTTATAGTAGTAACCATAGCTTTGAGTCATTGTCCCCATCTATAGAATTCAAAAGATAAAGAAAATATTAAATGAAAATGTTTTGTTAAAAAGTAAGAATATATTATAAACATGTCAAAATTCCAATTTATTTAATGTTTCTATCAATACGTTTTTAAGATTATATTTTGGTATCGATATTTTTGATAAAATAAAATTGTTTACTATAATTTGTTACAAAACTAAAATATATTTTTAATTTTTTTATATTTATAGTTATACTTATTATGTGGCCTGAATGTTAAAAAAGAATAATATAGTTTCAGATATTTACACCAGAAATCTCAAATGTTTTCCAGATTCGGAAACGGCCTTGTTAGGAGAACAGTTCGGATGAAAATTTTCCATTTTTCTGACATATATTCTGCACTTTTATAATAATAAAATTAAATGATTTTTTTGTAAGATTAAAGAAAAATAATAAAAATTTGATTACCTCTGAAATCCAAATTGAATCGACGTTTTTAGGATTAAATGTGCTACTGTGTATGAGTAATTTTGGCTGTTATTCGAATATGGATGAAAAACCATGGTAATTATTTCTGAGAATGCAAGTCATGAAGAAAAACGTATTGATTTGATGTATTCTAATGCTAATTAACAATGCACCCATTCTTTTCCATGAAATACCTTATATGTTCGAGCAGATATAATGTTTGAGTCAAAATAGACCTAGGCATATGAGCTGTATATAATTAAAAAGCTCATTTTATAACAAACAGATATTTGGAGTATTTTCAGTAATCAATTATATAATAATATATTCCAAGATTAATTTTTAGGTGCTAAAAATAATAGGATTTAATTGATGGTAAAATTTATATAAATAATTTTTTAAATATTTATATTATTTACTATATTATATTATTCCAACGAAATTTCCGAAATTTAAGGAAAAGACTCAAATCTTCTAAAGTATAAAACAAAGCTATTATTTTAGATAATAATCATAGGATCGAGTTGTATTCTACAACTTGGTGTTATAAATACATAGTGTAATCAGACGTACAGTAATACTGTGTATAAAAAATTATATTATAATTATTTTTTTTTCGTTTAATTACATTGACATTTGAATAAACAATCTTTAAATATCTAACTTTATTCACTGCTGTGATTGATTTATAAGAGTAAAAACTAAATGGTGAAATTTATGTATTTTTTGAGGATGAAAAAAAGAATATATGAAGATTTGCCAAAATATGTGTAAAATAAATAGAAAAAAATTTGGAAACCAAGAATTAGTTAAATATTTGAAAATAAAAAAAAAAAAATAAAAACTGAAAAGATAATTTAATCTGCTGTCTAGTTTGGTATTTTCTTTTTGGATTTATTTATCCACACCAGTCATTGTTGTAGGAACTTAATTTAAAACTTTCTCCCATTCTTTCCAATAAAAATTTTGTCAATCCCATATAAAATTTTGGCCTTAAGATAAATCTGAGAAAATTTTGATTCGAAATTGGAGAACAATAATTACGAAATATAGATTTTAGTCATAATTCTAGCATTTTTACGGAATCTATGGTGGGAATATGTATATTGAGCACATTTTTTTCCGACAATATAGTCACAATATAGTCACAATATTAACGAATTTCAACGAAAGTGAATCCTTTGTTTGACAAATAAAAAAAAAAGAATTGATATTTTGAATACAGACCTGTGTGCCACAATTTAACGATATCTTATTTTACATTTCGTAGTTATGCAGTTCATTTGCTTTCTAACAGTCAGACAGACATACTTTCTCTGAGAGGATTTTATTTAAAATTTAACAGACATCTGCAAAATTGACCTAAAATCTATATACCAAATTTTATCCTCCTAATTCAAAGATTTTTTTATGTTATTGTATTAGCAGACAGATGGATGGATGTACAGATAGATCTAATGTCAAAACTATGCTTTTCGAATTCGGAGTGATCTGAAACTCGGAAGAATTTACAATATACTTTTATACTTTGTTCACACAAAATTCAAAAAGCTAAAGTAGAATTTTTGTGTATCTATTATTTTTTAAAACGAAGTCTCGCTGACATTTTTTATTTGAACTGTTTCTGATAAATTAAAATCTGTAATATGTATATAAATATATATATGAGACTGATCTTACAATCTGATAAAGAAAATTAAAATTTCTAACTGTATAGAATACTTGAGATGGTGGAATTATTTTATAGTTGTGACAAAAATTCGAAAGAAAATCTACTTTTATCAAACGTTTACTTTTATCATGGAGCTTTAAAAGAATTAATCTATTTAATTTATAAATAAGCTATTTTCTTTCAAAGTAAATACCCGAAATTTAATTAAAATTTGGTTTAAAACGTACAAATTTGGAACATCACGTTGTGATAAAACATTTAAGAGAATTAATATAAAACCTTCACTAATCTTAAATTTTATAGGTATATGAAAATATTTATTCTTAAATGTTTTTAAGTATTTTACAGTACTTATTCAGAGTTTTTAAAAAAGTGTTCATTTAAAATATGTTTAAACATTCCGCATCAATTAAACTAATATTCATGAAATAAGAATTGTGCGCATGTAAAATAAACATAAATCTACACAGATATCAAACCTTAGCAGAAAATATATAACATCTGAATAACCTTGATGCTATCATATGTTAAAAGCTCAACCAAACAAAATCAAAATGGAATTTCCTTGCAGTTCATGAAAGGAATGTTATTTTCCGTTTCTGCCTTCTAAACTGCTGACTCAGCGATTTGCTAGCAGTATGTTTTGGTTATAATTCTTCTTTTCGATTGCAATGCTCACTTGGAATCGAAATATGTGTCAGCAACGTCTAAATTTTAATTTATTTTTGACCTGCACTGTGAAAGAGTTAATATTTGTATCACTACTGTTTTTCTACTTTTTGAAAATGTTTGGATTAATAAACAATTAATAAAATCGTTTACTTACTACATTTTTTATTTCAAGAATGAAGGCGTTTTAGTAACGATAAATTCAATAGAACAATTAATAATTTTAATTTATTTAATGTTTTGAACTTTTGACTAAATAATGATGTTAGAAGGTGGGGAACCTCTCCTCTGCTACTTTCTTGTCAATGGGAAAAAAATTAATCGTTATGTTAATTGTTTGTGCAGTTTAATGTTTGTGTACCATTTTTCATGGGCTTTAATAATAATATTTCGATTTCATGGTTCAGGAATTCCATCTTTGACATTCAATGCCAGAATTCTACATTTAATCTCTAGAATTAGGCGTCTAACAAACAGTCAGGCCCCAAAACTTGTAAATTTTAACGAAGGATGTCATGTCAAGCATAATCTGCGATCTATAAACGCAGTCCAAACCAACAAGAGTAGTCTTCCCAAAATTTTTTATACATTCTCTAATACAGGTGTTATTTTGCACCTTAGGTATAAAATTTGGAACTCTGCTTAAGGCCAAGAGTGCTCAGAGGTTTATTTTAACACATAAGAGTTTTGTACTCCGTTATACAGTAATGTAAACCGGTGTTTATGTATCATCTACTTACCATTGGACAGAAATACTTATGAAAGTTCGATATTTGGTTGAATTTAGCATTTTAACTGAATCTAACTAATGATCCTTCGCGACATTTTTTAGCGATTAATCATTCGCGTGAGAGTGAATGCACACAAGTAACAGAAAAATTGAATAAATATTTTGGGTGCTTTCACCCTTGACTGATTGAAATTGAAATTAGATATAGAGAGGCAATTGTAATCACGCAAATTTCATTTATTTAAGTATTGTGTTTATGTGTTAACGTTTATAATTTATATGACAAAGAACAAACCAAAGATGGCCAATCGCTTAACGGATTTAGTTTCAAAATTCATACTGATCCTCATCATAGATTCTAAACTTATGTATCAAATTTCATATAGTATTTTTTGTAACGATTGTGCTTTATTTGTACTCGGACACACAGACAAAAAGACTTCTTCTCAATGGATTGAGCTCAAAATTTGACAGAAATATAAATATTTAGTACATGGATCATTGATTCATTTTGCAAATAAGACAATTAGATTTATTTCTTTTAGATTAGATAAACAAATTTGGTCAATTTTTGAATTACTGTGGTCACAGGCTGACAAATCAGCACAAAAAATTATTCCAAAAAAGCGTTTTTAAGACTAAACTCTAACTTCATTTTTAGATTTATAAAGCTGAATTTTGAAACATAAATTTAAATGCTAGTGAGCATTTTAAATTAATAATCGTCTGATGCTACTTTATAACAAAGCATTTCTGTTTACTTATTTTTTAAAGCTTTATATCACTCCTACTCCTCGAACTGACTCCTAAGTAGAGCAATTAGTTGAAAAATGTTTTAGAATTCCATGGCTTCATCCGGACAGGTATAATATTCAGCATATTATTCAATATATAATGACAATAATAATATATATAAGAAGTATAATTTTCTGTAATTTTCTCAGACTTCTTTGCTAAATAAAACAACTCAAAACATTGCACCGAATATAAATAACAGTAATTTCCATGTAAACAACGATAGAAAGAAAATATCATATATAATATAAAAGGAAGCAAGAATTTACATTGTTTTATGTAATCATTGAACAATATAACTTTCCCTGTCTTCACAGGAAACCTATATACAGTAATTTATTCCATCCCTGACACTGTAAGACATATCCCTAGCTGTCGATGCGCGTCTATAGCTACTTACAGAAAATGCAGGTGGCTATCTTAATCTTCTGAAATTACTTCCTGGATCTTTGTTTCATAGAAATATGCTGCAGACTGACTTAAGCTTCCATTGAATGTGCAAATGAATGAGTGTAAGAAGCAGATAAAGAATGCATTATGCAGTAATGCAGTGTATTAACGCTTGGTTATTACTGATGCAGCCGATAATAAGCAAAATAATCCATTTTTACATACAGAAACAAAAATTGATGGTTTCTTTTGCATTGCGCTAAAATATCTTTATTTGCAAGAAAATTTCAGTCATTTGTACAGCTGTTAATCTGCATTTCTCCTATAAATTGAGATCTCTCAGATCTCAGCATAATAAATTGATTTGTTTTTACCTTTGATTTTATGCTCCCACATTTTTTTGTAATATTTAATTAACATTCAAATTGATTCTTCCTCTTCCTTTCATAGCATTTGGGAATTCGCAAATGAAAGAGACATCCTGTAAATAATACGCTAACCATGCGGAAGAATGGAGACAAATCTGAAATGCTATTAACTATTTGGCAAAACAAAATTATGTCTAGAAATGCTGAATATAAAAAAAAATATTTGCTAAATTTTTCAACGAATTCTATATTAATTCCGCATAAATCTATTTTCTCAAGGTAACTAACAAAATTTTCAAAATTTTAAAGTACATTTTATATATAGTGCTAAATATATAAAATATTGTATAAATATATAGTACTAAATGTAGGATAAATATGAAATACTTAAAAATATTTAATGAATGCCTTTCGCTGAAGTGCTTATCGCTGAGACTGGTAGTCTTTTTCACGAGTTTTACTAATATTATTATTATTATGCTTGAACCCATGAGATTACCGTGATATAAAAGAGTTGTTTAATAATGTTTTATAGAGTATTTAATCGGTAAATGCTTTATAATATGTTTTTATACATAATTTATTTACTTGAGTTTTTTTTATTTAAATGTATATTTTAGTATCTTACTTTTATTATTTACTTCAACATTCTAACAGTAAAAAAACAAAGAAATTTATGTCTACAATATGTAATTATCCACGAAAAATTGGACTGCAAATCGAAATACCCAACGCTGTAGCTAAAATAAACTCCCCTGCTTACTATAAACAAATACCACGTGAGAATTTAAAAAGCTGTCATAAAGCATGCCATTCGGAAACATTCATTTCCCCTTATGTTTATATAATCAAAATGTAAGGTTTATATAATCAAACATTCATTTCCCCTTATGTTTATAAAATCCAAGTGCCTGCGATTCATGTTACTCTCATTTTCAGTTGAAAGTCAAATTTACGTGTATCTGAAACTATATGGACATACAATGCTATCTTATGCCAAAAGCTACAGTTTTTGAAACGTCCCAAGACATTGGCACAAATGTGTGACGGTCGAGGGTTAACGAGAAAACGCTCTGGCATACCAACACCATGCCGGTTGGGAAATAAGAGCGTTTTTTTCCTGACACATGTACGTTACAACAGTGTTTCTCAACCCTTTAGTATTCGCTGCCCAATTTTCAATCATAATTTTCATCGCGCCCCCCTCTCCCCACCTCATACAATAAAATGTACACAATAATAATGTATTTTGAGAATTTTGGTGCTAAACCTACACTACAAAGTTAATTTTAAACTTTATAAACTACAAAGAATACGGAAATTTATTGACCTTTTGCAACACCGATCCTCAGCATTGAAAAAACAAGAATCCTATGCATTTTTATTGCTCTTGCGTCCAGCCATGTCGGGCATTCTCAAGGTTTCGCGAGAAGTTTTGATGTGTCTGGAATTTGTCTAGTCAACTTAAAAGTTAAGTTAGGAGCGTGCGTAGATGTGAACAAATGTTTTCTCATAGGGAGAAGGAGAAAGTTCTATGATGCCAATTTCAATTCCAGATAATCTCATTGATTCGATCCTTCTTTTGCCATTGAATCTATTCTGAATGTGTATGTTATATATATTTTCGTGTAATTGCAATTCACCATATTAAATATTCACGGCAGCAGACTTATGCAGAATCATGGATAAATTTTTAAGCGGCGTAAGCGAGCATTAGACGATAGACAAGCATCAACAAGTATACAGACGAGCGTGGTTCCGAAAATAAAATAAAGTAAATATTATCAAGAATGCTTAAATTTTGGGTTCACTAGTACTGAAGTAAAGGAAGAAAAAAGGCCCCTGTGTATCATTTGCTTAAAAATGTTGGCGGCAGACAGTATAAAACCTAATAAACTGAAAAGACATTTGGAAACGCTTCATGATGAGTACGTAAACAAACCCAGAGAGTTCTTCGAATTAAAATTAAAATCATATGAAAAGCAAAAATCATTGTTTAAAAAAACTTTGTCTGTGAATGAAAACTCTTTAATTGCCTCTTACAAAGTTTCATATAAAATAGCCAGATGTAAAAAGCCTCACACCATTGGTGAAGAGCTTATTTTGCCAGCCGCAACCGAGATTGTAGAAATTATGTTTGGAGATAATTTTTCAAAACAATTGCAGTCTATACCTCTTTCAAATGATGCTGTAGCCCGTCGAATTGCTGATATAACTGAAGATGTAGAGTGCCAGCTTTTGTCGAAGTTACGTGACAAATTGTTTTCAATATAACTCGATGAGGCAACAAATAGTAATAAAGATGCTCATTTCATCGCCTATGTTAGATTTTGTGATGATTTGTCAGTAATAGAAGAATTACTTTTCTGCAAACCAATAGGAGTCAAAGCAACAGCACTCGCATTATTTGCTATCTTAAATGATTTTATGAACGAGGCAAACATAGAATGTAAAAATTGCGTCGGAATATGCCCCGATGGTGCTTGTTCTGTGTCCGGAAGATTCCAAAGTATTCAAGCACTTGTGAAACAAAAATCGCCACAGTGCATCTGGGCACATTGCATGATCCACAGAGAAGCTTTGGCTTCCAAATAAATGAGTCCTGGTTTGAATATTGTGTTAACTATGGTTGTAATCCTAGTAAATTATATAAAAATGAGACCCCTGAAATCAAGAATCTTTTCCGCACTTTGTTAAGACATGGGTGTAGTACATTCAGCGTTACTATTTTATTGCGAGGCAAGATGGTTATGACGAGGAAAATTTTCGCAACGTGTTTACGAATTAAGAGAAGAAATCGCCGTTTTCCTAGAAGAGGAAAACCGACCGGAAGCTGAGAATTTTCGCGATAGTTTATTTGTAATGAAATTGAGCTACATGGTTAACATATTCGAGAAATTAGATAACTTGAATCTTCAACTGCAAGGAGCAAATACACATATATTGGATATGAGTGATAAAGTTAATACTTTTTGTAAGAAATTGGAATTGTGGAGCAGAAATTTAAAGCAAGAAAACTTAAAAAGGTGTGCAAACTTCAATGATTGTATTAAAACTTACAAGGCTGAAGAACAACGTGTAAAAGTTGTTTTTGTAACCATTGGAAATCATTTGGCAATGCTAGCAAAGAATTTTAAAAAGTACTTTCTTGCTGACGACAAACTGATATCAAGTTACAAGTGGGTGAGGGATAATTTCAAAATACTCCCAAATGACTCTCGATTGAAGAGGAAGAAACCTTCATAGACTTCACAGCAAGCGGCCAAACCAAAAGACAATTTAATAATAAATCACTTTTGAATTTTGGGCAGGAGTGGATGATGAGTTTTCTGCACTAAAAACAAGGGCATTTCGCATTCTACTACCTTTTTCAACATCTTACCTTTGTGAAACTGGATTTTCTGTTGTGGCTTTTTCGAAGACATAATATAGATCTCAACTAAATATAGAAAAAGAACTGAGAGTGTCTATTTCTAATATTAAACCCTCCGAAAAACTTTGCTCTGCAAGACAGGCCCAAGGAAGTCACTAATAATTATTAAATTTGTTTTTAATTTAATAAGTTGTTTTAATTTAATAAATTAATTATCAAATATGACGAAATGTATTTTGTTTTGTATGTGTGTGTGTTCTTTTCTTTCAGTCACTTAATCAATTTTTTAGATAACATTTTCTATTGGATATGCTCACCCCCTCATTAGTGTGCTTGCTCCCCCCTAGGGAGGCACGCCCCACAGGTTGAGAATCACTGCGTTACAATGTTCTTTCATCCAGTTTCTTGTACTCAAGATGTTTTTCATTCCTTGTTATGTTGTATTTATTTATATTTTGTCATTTGTCTGTATCTTTCCCATTCATTGTTGTGTACTTTTTTTCTTTTTTAAAAAATAAAGTCCACCTACATCGATACCAACCCAGAAAGGGACCACATGAGCTCTAGAAACGGAGATGTAATGTGGTATTAAATGTTAAATGACACATGTACTTGACAGTCGGGCTAAAGCCAGTGACCTGGCTTAGGGGTAGCGCTTTTTCCCTATGATCTGGGCTTTCCGAGGACAAGTCCTGGTTAGGAAATGGTTTTCCTTCTCTTGTATTCTATCTGTGAGATGTTTGAATGAGCCCACCGCTCGTAAAAAGGGGTTGTGCAAAACGAATGTGTGTGTGTTCCACCTCTATTTGAGCTAGACGTCAGACTTCTGCCTTCGGGTGCTCAGGGTTCTTTACCCTCAGAAGCCACTGCATCCCCTTTCCGTGTTAACATGGACACGACATCATCATCAGTAAAAAAGAAGAAAAACTCGTATATATAAAAAAGTACTTTATTAATGGAAAAATATTGCATAATAATAAAGTCTGCTTTATTAAAGAGATGTTTTGAATTTTAAAAAAATAGATATACGTGCTTGCATTGTATATGGAAGCGAATACAGAATACAGATAAACGCTATAAAACGTTCAATGCTCTCTATTTTTTTATAAAAAGTGTACATTAAACTTCAGTAAGGTAGCTGGTACTGAATACATAATAAAAAAAAAGAACCATTTTTCTCGTCCGTTGTCTTCATAATTATTTTAGCTGAAAAAACTGCGCTTCTAAACTGAACTGAAACTAAACACTTCATTAACGTCTGTGAAGTTTGTCTCAGGGATTCATCAGTGTTTTATAATATTTATTCATCTTTATTATTGAAAGAAATAAGAGTGTCATCTTTCCCTTAAATGTTTTTAGGTGTTTGCTTCAGTTTTTAGGAAATGGTTTCAGACTGACTAATATGAAATTCTGCTCTATACTTGTCATTTTAGTAGTATCCTGTATTTATTGTCCATTAGATATTATTTGAGAGATTGTAAATATGGATCCAGGAACTGAAACTAGGATTAATAATAAACTAACTAAACCCCAAAATAGTCTCAGGATCGTCTTAGATAATCCACATAAATATCAAGAACAAAGAAATAAAAATTAAATATTAAATTATAAAATGAGGACTTGTAAAAATTCCCACTTATAAAAAAATTGCAACGGTAAGCATCGATTTAGCTTAGATATATTTGCTCACCGTTTTTTAAAAACTCTTGGATTGTTTGGGGACAGACTTGGTAGGTTTGAGTGTAGTAAAGTTATTTTAACGTCCCGTTGTAAAGCAACGCTAGGGCTCTTTTGGAATGGATTTCGTAATTTTGAACCAAGGTCATATATGATGACGACACTTGACCTGGCACCCCCTTCTCTACACCACAGCAGCGGGAGGACATTTGACTTGAAGGATTTAACTTGCAAGAGACCCCTTACACGACGGTTCTTCAATGGAATCGAGTCTCGAAACTTCAACTTTCCTGTTCCAAAGCAGAGACCTTATCACAGACCAATCAGATGACGAAGGCGGCTCTTGAGATGGAACCCTCACTTCAAATTTCCTCACTACACCAATGAAAGAGAGCTTGGTTCTGACTAATTTAGTTTGTCCTAGACTCGTTTATACGATGATGGAATCAGATTTCGACAATGAAACCCTCCGGTTCCGAAGCCGATACCTTAGCCCATGATACGACAGCAAGAAAATAGGGGTTGGAAAGGAAATATTTCGCTTTATTTCCACTGAAATGCAATCTTACACAAAAAGTAAGCCGACAGTTTCTATATTTTCATCTTCATTTCATATTTTATTTCCAATTAATTAATAAACCTGAAGACTATATGTTTGATATTTTTCAGATTTTAATTTTCAGATATCCTTCAGGATTTTCAGGATTTTTCATAATGACGAGTTTTATTCAAACATATTAAGACATTCATCAAACTTAAAAAAATTATTATGTTTAAGTACTTACACGTGCTAATGCTTTCTCCGTCCACTATTTTTTCACTCAGACCAGAGTAATTTCTTGTATTCAGGGTCAGACATGCATTGACCGGCGATGATGATTTTGAATGGTGAAATTCTAACTAGTAATTTAAAATTCCCCCAAAAACATTCTGAAATAGAAAATGTACCACAATTAATGGTCTCGATTTCGAAATTTGAAAAAGCAGACGGCAAAAGTAAAAATGTCTAGCAGTAATCATGAAATCAGACAGTAAAAATATACTAATCATCCCTAATTCTGTACTGATTGTACACATTCGAAGCAACCTAATTTACACAAATGTGAATTCGCTTACATTTTCTTTCAAACTGAAGGACTCTTAGATTTCTTTTACTAAAACTGACAGATATAAAAAATTAAAATGCATAAATCTTTTTTTCACACAGAAAACATATAATGAAAGAAATGAAAGCCGTCAACACACGTGTAAAAAACCATGACAGTTTCATTTTAGATTCTTTTGCTGCTACCGATATAAGAAAATTCATGTGCTGTCAGAGTCTCGTGACAAATGTTACGGAGCAGAGAATATGATTCAATTGATGCATTGCGATTCCATGCGTCCTATTCGCTGTCTTTTGTTGTTGTTACTGAAGTGATAGATTCTGTTTAAAGAATAATGTTTTCGACAATTGTGTTGGCCCAATTTTGAGGCAATAATAATATGTGGAAAAAGTGGAAGTTTTATTATTATTTAACATAATCAAATCATATAAGGAAGGAAATACAATCAATCCATACTTTGGAACAGACATGAAAAATTTGGTTTTTAAGTAGTATTGGTACCATATATATAGATGAAATTCATATGCTTTACTAATCATTTGATAAATATTAGTTTGTACAACGGCAATTCGGTCAATGCTTTTTTTTTTACCGTTTTTCAATATTTTTTGTTGTTGTTAAAGTATAAGTTCCCATTGAAAGAAAGATATACTTGATAATTTTATTGGAGCAAATCTGAATTGATATTTTTATTTATTCAAAATATCATTGTAGGGAAATTTATTTGTTTGAGTATTTAACACAGCTTTTCTGTTGCGGATAGATTATTATTATTATTATTAATTACCGTCGTACTAGCATAGGGATAGTGTGTCTTTCTTGTGATCCGGAGTTCGATCCCCGGTTCGGGCATGATTGTTGTTCTTCTTTTCTGTTCTATCTGTGAAGAGTGTGAATGCGCCATCTGGTGAAAACGGGATGTTCAAGCGAATGTGATAAATGAAGTAGCTGTGTCGTAATCTTAACTCTATTTTGCGCTATAGAAAAAACAAGAGATGCTAATTCGGCTTAAATCTGTGATAGATAACTGTCAAAGGGCTTGTAAAATGCTATAAGTCATAAAAGCAATATTTTTAATTAACTTATCACTATCAATAATTTTGACTGACTATGATGCTGCTGATTGTCGTATTGAAATTTTTATATGCAATTGTATTTGAAATACTCTTTAAGTTGTGAATGTTTTATCTATTTAGATTTTAAAAAATGATATACACTGATGGAAAAAAAATCTCAACACCAAGAAAAAATTATTGTACAGTAATGAAATTTTAGGAATACATTTGTCTAGGTAACATATTTAATTGATTAAAGTTTCAAGATCACAGGTAGAACCATTGGCGAGAAGGGCCATTTCAAATGTGAAATGTTGGTACATTAGTAACCGGTGTAACCGCCAGAATTTTGAATGCAAGCATGCAAACGTGCATGCATTGTGTCGTACAGGTGTCGGATATCAGTTTCTGGGATGGAGTTCCATGTCTGTTGCACTTGGGCGGTCAATACAGGGATGGTTAATGCTGGTTGTGGATGACGCTGGAGTTGTCGTCCAATGATGTCCCATACGTGCTCGATTGGAGAAAGATCTGGAGATCTAGCAGGCCAAGGCAACATGTCGACACTCTGTAGAGCATGTTGGGTTACAACAGCGGTATGAGGGAGAGCGTTATCCTGTTGGAAAACACCCCCTTGAATGCTGTTCATGAACGGTAGCACAACAGGTTGTATCACTAGACTGACGTTCAAATTTGCAGTCAGGGTGCGTGGGATAACAACGAGAGGGCTCCTGCTGTCATATGAAATTTCTCCCCAAACCATAACTCCAGGAGTAGGCCCTATGTGTCTAGGCCGCAGACAGGTCATTAGAAGGCGTTCACCTGGCCTCCTTCTAACCAACAAATGGCTATCACTGCGACCAAGGCAGAACCGGCTTTCATCAGAAAACACAACAGATCTCCACTCCGTCCTCCAATGAGCTCTAGCTTGACACCACTCACGTCGCAAACGGTAGTGGTTTGGAGTCAGTAGAATGCACTGTACAGGGCGTCTGGCTCGGAGCTGTCTTTGAAGTAACCGATTTGTAACAGTTTGTTGTGTCACTATGGTGCCAACTGCAGCTCGAATTTCGGCTGCAGACGCAGTACGATTAGCCACAGCCATACGCCGAATACGACGGTCTTCCCTCTCAGTAGTACTGCCCGGAACCTGGTCTTCTTGAGACAGTACCTTCCCTTGACCACTGCCACCAATACTCATGCACAGTGGATACATTCCTGCCAAGTCTTTCAGCAATATCGCGAAAAGAAAACCCACCTTCTCGTAGCCCTACAACACGACCTCGTTCAAACTCAGTGAGCTGTTGATAATGGCTTCTTCGTCTTCTCAGAGGCATCCTTGACTAACATTAACTCACTACGTCAAATCTCGACTGTAAATAACGATCACGAACCTTACAGCGCTTATTTCAAGCAAACCTGATTTGCATGTTCATAGTGTCGCTACTAGCGCCACACTTAAGCGCGTAGCTCGAAATTTGAATCGACGTCATCTTTCAGATGTATAAACACGCCTACCAAATTTCGTTTATCTAGCACAGCTCCTTCCTAGTGTTGGGATTTGTTTTCCATCAGTGTATTTTTTTTCATGACATACCACGATCACATGATGATTGTTATCACACACAGACAGCACTTTGATCAGAGTTTTATATTCACATGTGAGCATAAAAATATAATTCTAGCAATTTTCGCATTATTTTTAATAATTTGGTTTTATTATGAAATTCCTCAGTTTTAAGAATTGCACAATGCTGTCCTTTATATTTGTAATAGAGTAAATGTAAGATGTACTTTTGAGATTTACTCTTAATTTGTTATGTAATCAAAGAAAAAAATCTCTCGCCTTTAAGAATTAAAGAATGCTCTGCTTAGCATTTGTAATGAAGTAAATGTGGTATGAGCTTTTGTAATTTGAACATAATTTGTTATTTATTGAAAGAAAAAATTTCTCGTTCTTAAGATTTACAAAATTCCGTGCTTAGTATTTGTAATAAAGTAAATGTGGGATGAAATTTTGTAATTTACACATAATTTATTATTCAATAAAAGAAAATGTTCTCTTTGCGCAATATAGCTTTTCTGCTATTATTTATTAATATCATTTAACCTCTTTTTTGCATTTTTAGATTATTTATTGATGCAAATAATTTTGACATGATTTAGTTATGGCATCTGTTACATTAATAAATAAATTTCACCCATTGCATTATTATATCTTCCATTAATAAGAGATTTTAATTCAAATATATTTAGAGTACCTGCTATGGAGCTAATATTTGCATATTAAATTGCTAATTTGATCGTGAATGCGGTCATTTATTTAAGACTATTCATAATGTGAAATTAGCTCTGCACTTTTATGAAGTTTTCCTTTTGCACGACACCGTTTTGGTGTTGCTAAATATGCCCATTATTTTACTTTTCACATTTTCTTTATAATGCATTGCTCTATTTTTGACATGTGCTATGGTGTTGAATATGTAAATTGCATTACATTAAACAACTATTTTATTTTGCAAATTCATCGTAAAATTTATTGAATTTTAACTATGAAATTTCAGGAGGAATTTTTAAAAAAATGGTTGTGTTCTTTCTTCAGCAGTATGAAACCTCCAGAGAAGAAATTTAATATTTTTTTTCTTTGTGTGGAATTACAAGCTCTACAACAAATGATTCATTCTGACTTTTGAGAGTAAAAAAGAAGAAGCAAAAGACATGGGCTAAATGTCTGCTAAAATCTAATTTTGCAATGTCTTAAGCTATGATATTCGTCTCTTACTTCTACACCATATGGAATAAACAGCGGAATCTGGAGTAAAAGTTTTGCAGAGCATTTTACAGCACATGAACACAAATTTCCGTATTATTTCATAAGCATATTTATAGTTAGATATGAAGTTACATGATCAGTTATGGCTGCCGCGTAACTACAAAATCATATAGAGCGAGCAAAAACTCCGTACATTTATAAAACCTGGAAAAGTCAGCAAAATAAAAAATGGTATGCAGATTTAACATCGATAAGTCACAGGAGTTTTAAAAAATAAAAACTAATAATAGGTAGCGTTTTATGCATAAGTGAAAGAGAAAACACACAAATAATAAAAATAATTTTACCAAACCATTTATTATAGCAATATGTGCCCATATCTCCTCCACCACAAACTCAGCATGCCCAGCTGTAAACATGACAGATCTCGGCGGATTGCATCTTTCAGTTCCTGACAGATTGTATGGACGGAATTGATGCCCCCAAGACGTTAAATTTCCCCTTATCCTGATGGTGTCCGATCTGGAGAATGTGGAGGCCATGGAAACCTGATTTCTGCCAGCTTCCCGTTCACTACTTGACCCTGTTGGGGACTCTGACTCTTAATGTTCTCATTTAAGCTGCAACGCGGGTAGAAAGTGTCTACCTAAGACTTGATCGTTTGTACCTTACAGGATCCTCCAGCAATAAAGTTTCCTGAAATTACTTAACAAGCTTTATGAGGCAATCTTTATTATTTTTCTGAAGTCGGAATTCATGCAGTGTTACAGTCGTTTATTGCTGGTTCATGTAAAACAGCTTCACCAATAAAGCTTTATCTTTCCTACTCTACATCCTTGTTCACTTACATGGCATGCAACGAATCATTGATATTGAATCAAGAGAGGAAGTATCTATAATCGCCTGTCTCATTTGCGTATTTCCAACTAAGTCGTTCGTTCCAAGACCATCTGCCGGAATTTTGGTTGGATGTTTTTTCCTTATCTTAGCGAAAAATCCACGACTAATCAATGCTTAAATTCTAAACCATTTTTATTTCAATTATTTTTTCTTGTTTTAGGAATTTTTTAAAGTTTTTACTAATTTTTTTGCCCATCCTGTACGTATTAGCAATACTAGCACTTTATTCTTTCATCTTTCTTTACCTAATCATTTAAGAGTTTATAGTTTAAGTGTAGTTGAAAAACGACACCTTCTCTTTCACAGTAACATAAGTTACTTCGAAAAGTAAAGCAATTTTTCAAGACATTTATCACAGTAGGCAGACTAGAAATAAAATAAAATGAAATAAAAAGTACTTAATATTTTTCTTTGAAAGTTCTAAAGAAGAAAAAGAGTTTCTGATAGAAAGATGTATCATCCACATTGAAACGTTTTAACTTTTGAAAGAGAAAACTAAGACCTATCATATATTTATCCCATTTAAAACAAGACATTTTTTTGAGAATTTTTTTTTCTGTTTTATTTTTTGAATATCGGGATTTTTAGGGTTCGAAAATATATAGGACTTTGCAAAGTTTGTTTCATCTGTTATTCCCAAGCAGTGAATTGTACTAAATTTGGTTTCACGCTGAGGCTCTCTTGAAGGCCGCGATGGCCTGTTGGTAAGTTTTAGGCTTCGGAACAGGAGGTTTCCAGGTTCAAGACCGGATTGCAGAGTTGTGCCGTCATCTAAGCGCGTCTGGTGCACGTGAAACCCGTTTAAGCTAAACAAGCTCCAACTGGTATTGTGAGGAAGTTTGGAGAAGAGATGAAATATCAGATGGCGCTCTCGTCATTTGACTATGGTTCAAAATAACGAGGTCGCTCTTAAAATACATCTAGTGCTCCTTTAAAAAGGGAGTTAATACGATAAATCTAAACTAATAAAAGGCTCAAATTCAAGTTTAATAATTTATTCAGTCACAAAATAAAGAGAAATATAAAACATCAAGTAAAAAAATTGTAATTAAGGTGATAGAATTTACTTATATTAGCACCCAGAGATTAAAATTCTAATGGCTTGAGGGTATCTTCTCCAAATCGAATAAACGATAAATAGAACTTTTTCTAAAAGTATGTTGTATACAGGAAATTAAACAACACACAAAAAAATCATAAAATAATTCGCAAATTCTTTCATAGCAAAATCACAACGATTGCCAGTCATTGTTCTTCCGTAATAAGCAATATTTTAAAATTAAATTATATTCCCAAGTTAATGGTCTAAACATTCCATCGAATTTGGCAGCTTTAACCAGTTAAATGTTTCGACATCTTTGGAAAAGGTCTATCGAAATTGTAAATAAAGTAATATGTTTTTATTTGTGAGAGTATCGGCAAGCTTTTCAAATTCTTCCGAAATTGTTTTTCGAAATTTCTTATTATTCCTGAGGAAACACTTGACATAATGCAAAACGCTGTGCACTTTCCTTGATGAGTTTACTCCTAAAAAACAGTCAATTGGTTAAATTATGTCTTTCAATTCCTTTTAATATGTTTATATGCAGAAAATGAATGACTAAAAAATGACTGAAATTAAAATTTTTGATTCAAATCTGGAATTATTTGTTTTTTTTAAAAAATCACAAATAGGATACCTCTAATAAAAAAAGTAAGGCATCTCCAATAAAAAAAATTATAATTCACAAATAATTAATTTACGAAAAGTTTCTTAAGTTGATTTTTATACTGTGGACTTGGAAAGTTCCAGAATATATGCTAAAAATATGCAAAAATATATGTGCACATGGAAAGTTTGAAACTGGGGATATTGTTGTTTCAAATCTAGATAAACTAGGATACCTCTCTAATAAAAAAATGCAAGAGGTCTACAATTAAAAAAATTATAATTCACAAATAATTCATTTACGAAAACTTGCTTAAATTGATTTTTATACGGCGTAGGAAGAAAGTTCCAGAATTGCTGGTTAAAAAGTATGATGCGCATGAAACATTTGAAATGGGGATATTATCATAAAACAAAATTTTCTGAAACTTTTAAAGTATACTTACAACTTCATAAAGTAATCCACAATATCGATAGAACAGTCGCTTATATTTGAAAGAATAAATAAAGGTATTCAATTAATTCTTTTCCAAGATGATCACATGTAAGCAGTATGGCAATAAGAAATTGTAATAGAAAACAATAATTTTAGTTGATTCCTCTATTTTTCAACTTTTACTTTGTTTTTATCCCTGTGCAAACAGGATAGTTTCTTAGAACTCTTGGATCAGGCTAATACATTCTCGGTACTATCTAATTTTTCGAGCTTTCCACTTGGTAAATCTTTTATAATACAATAAAAAACAGAGGTGAAATAGAAACACACAGAATTCACCTATATAATACAGGTTAAATAGAAAAGTTGTTCATAGAATAAAGCAGCCCTTCTTTCTTCTTAAAATCACTCAAAACTCAGATTTATATCTTATTTTTTTCCCTCGGCAAATACACACAAATAATTTTAACTCTAATTGGTTCTTTGTAAAAGTATTGTTGAGTAGATTTGATCTTTTTTCGGAAAAATAAATTATTCTTGGAAAAGGCAGAAGCTTTAACTTACTTTTAAACTTACAGTTCTTATAAAAATGAAATTAAATAAACGAATATACGATATCAAAATATTTATTAAAAATCACAAAGTAAAATATAGGAATTTGAAAAATTTTCAAACTAATTAAACAACCAGACATCAAAAGCAAAATATACAATATTTTTTCACTAATAAATGAGGATAAATTGAAAATATATGTATCCCTGCCTGCATATATACATTACGTCATTTCTCACGTGTGTTTCATAGTTTGCTTCAAATCTATATTTCACAGAAAAAATATGTATTTTATATGCAGGTGACAATGGTGTAATTTTTTTTCAGCGATATCACAAACAGCTCATCTTTCAATTTTTTTAAAAGACCATTTACTTGGAGTTTTTTATGTATGAGTAAATATTTCAATGTACAAACTCTGTTGCCCGGGGAAATGTTTTTAGATGGTAGCTTTATATTTATACAAGCACTATTAAAGTTTTAGTTGTGAATGCAATAACACTATCTTTCAAAAAAAATCATCTGTGATTTGGTGAGAAATTTATTTCCTTCAAATCCAATTATGAATGATTATAGTTCAAAACTACATAGGATATTCCATTAGTGAATATATATAATATATTAATATCTCTACACCAAGTTGGCGTACTATATAAACCTTTCGTTTATTTCTTCTAAAGTTCAATCTCACCATTAGGCACTTGAGAAAGAAGAGTGAGAAACTTCCGGTATGGTGATAGGTTCTCACCAACCTGATAGGTACAGAAATATGGTGACTACCTCCTATCAATGGCTTGATGCGCTACTCATGGGAAGGGTTGTACCGTGGCCAGTGATGGATCAACCATAGTGTCCACCAAAGCTACTGTCGCGGTGGTTTGGCAATCAGATAAATCCGGGTGATTTAGTGGCGTATCGGAGCAGCCGGTTATGGATATGTCATTTATTCTCCCACTGAGTAGCACCTCAGAAATGAAAATGAGGAACTTGCAGTATGGTGATTGGTTCTCGTCCCCCTGGTGCGTAAAGAACAGAACCTCCTATCGATGATTCGACCTACCCAGCAGAAGGGTTATACAGTGACGGCCCTTAGGGCTCATTGTTTCCATTACCGTTTGCCCACGCTGTGTTCAGTCATTCAGTTTTTCAGCGCATGTTTTAGAGCTGGTAGGAGTAATTAATATATGATATCCTTAAGCCCATATTAATCGATTTTACGGTCATTCTGCCACGGGCGCAAGAGTAAAACACCCTTGTTTTGGTGATACATATAAGAAACTAACTATTAAGCAAGATTTAAATCGAACTCTTTTCTAAAATTAGTCTCAATCCAAAAATATTTTATTATACTTTGACAAGAAAATTTCATCATTTAAACGATTAATTCTTTCAAAATACCTACATAGTGTTTTAGAAGAATAACCTTTCGGTGTCTTTTGATAATAACAATGGCGTAGGTCTTGCTCCACAGAACATTTCAGGGGTTTCCTTGAGTGACTTAATCTAATTAACTGCTTCTAAAACAATGGAAATCATTGGAGAAAGTAGAAGACATGTTAATAAGAGGTTAGAGGATTGCTAAACTTTTTCATCTTCACAGGTGTTTATATGGTTTAACAACACATGTCCAACGGTACTCTATACATGCCGTACCTTGCAGAGATTAAGTGATATACAAGATATGAATGAAAACACAGGATGTTCCAAAAGATTGCTTGCAACTTTTAAATGTATTTCAGGCACACAAAAACAATTTTTTTAACAATTCTAACATGGACGTGTAAACAAATGGGGGTTAGAGAGAGCCCCTAATTATGGGTCCATTGTCAGTGAATTGAGTAAAAAAATACGTAATAAAATGTAAAACGCAGGGTTGTTGGAATAGAAATATACGATAGTACAAAAGTATTATGGAATGAATAATAATATGTAAAATGTGTCTGAGTTTGAACAATTATATTAAGTATTCCAATGTTTTGTTGTTGATATTGAATCCTACTGGTTGCAGTATTTGTCATACTGCGCATAACTTGCTATGTAATTATGCATGCCACAATGTTGTTTAGCTGAAGTAAATTTTAATTCAATCAATCTATAAGAATTTCTTTAGTCCATAAGATTCATTTAAGCCATGTCAATTCCTTTTAATTGCTTAAGTAATTCTAATGAAGGCAAAATTTTCATTTCTCATGTTGTTTCTTAAAACTCACAATAAAACAGCTCTTCGAAGGAAACATGCTGCATTATTAAAAGCATTCTAAAAACAGCTTTTAAATATAAACCAGACATAATCTAACACCGACAATGTGCTCCATTTTTCAGGGGCATTTCTCTAGCAATTCTATATTAATTGCCGACACTACTTCAGTTCCTCAGCACTTCACATCAGAAACCTTAACCCAGTAATCATACCATGTAGTAATGACATAAACTTTTTATTCTTTGTGATTCTTGCTATTTCTCTAGAAAGTGCCACCTCTTGTGAAATTACTAACTATTTTCGGAATGTTTCGGTGGCTTTATGCGGGAATGACGTAATAGAGTTATGTAATCTTGAAGCGGAACAGCATGGAAACCAGATCTTTTGATTGGCTTACACTTTTCGTCTTCAACTACTTATAATTCGAAAGACAAAAATTTTCTTCGTTGGAGTCACTCGATAGAATGATGTAAAAATTGTGTAATTCCAGGAATATTTCGCAACTCTAATATAATTTCTTGTATAAATCTATCATTTCTGATTCTAGCCATATTATTAAAATAAAAGAGACGTTGGTTCCATGAATTATTCATTATTTTGTGAATAATTTGATAATCTTCAAATTGATAATAAAAATAGAATAAAGGTTTGAAACTAATGAGAAAAAAAAATAGAGATTGCTGCTTTCACAACATTATCATTTACTTATTTATTTTTCCGTTTAATTCAGTAATTTAATATACAAAATCGAAATTCTATCTTTTCATCTATTCATTTCTATCAGTCGGATCGAAAACTTGGTCAAGATACATAATCTTAGAATTGACTTCATATACTCGAATTCCTCTTGTATATAATTCATACATAATCATCTATCTAATACCCACATCAAAAAGGAGAACAGACATTTATTTCTTTAAAAGGTGCAATTAGATTTATACTTCCTGTAACAAAGTTTTCATTGTTATTTCTTATGGCACTTTTCATAGACAAGCCGCTAACGAAATATGCGATTTTAAACCGACAGAGTGTCTCTTGTTGTAGTAGCGCCATATTAGGCCAAGAATGCGTCTTAGCTACTGATGTGCCAAATTCGCTTGTACAGTCCCCGTGGGGGCACAATCAAGCACATCACCAATAGAGAAGAGATAAAGAGCAACCATTCCCGAAACGTTACTCTAACACGCGAAGCCCAGATCGCTGGTAAGAAGCGGTACCCTTATGCCAAGATGCCGGCAAGCGTTTATTAAACATTAGTGAGCTACAATTAAAAAAAATTGACATTTTTTAGTGTTGATAATAAAAAGTTAAAACAAATGAATTCATATTGTTCAATTAACAAATTTTTTCTTACATTCATCTATTCACACAATTTTATGCTACCATAATATTTTCACACTTCAATATACAAAATTTGCAGAGATTTTCAAAGGCAAATTTATTGTTTTAGACCACTTTTTTGTGCATAAGACAATTGTTGAACTATTCTGCCTTCCTCATTTCGAAGATACTACATATATCGCAATATATTATTAAAAAGGGGGGATACGATAACATTAAAAAGTGTATTAATTTTTACTAATTTTTTTAATGGCAAAGAAATGCATTGATTGATACTCTTGCATAGCTTATTCAAAATTTTATCATCTTCGACACATAAAAAATTCTTCCGTATTCTTCTTTCAAATAACTGGATATACGCGCAGTTATATTATCTCTAAATGCAAACCTCCCGGCAGGGAACACTTCATAAAAAGGATGAGATGCTTCCTGTAAGGTGGTTAAATCTCGCCAACCTAGTGGAAAGATGAATAGGTAGAAGATCTGGCTCCTTCCATCGATGACAGGACGTACTTCCTTCGGGAAGGGTTATGCCGTGGCAGGTGATGGCCCTTAGGATTCAACCGTAGTTCCCACCAGTGTTGCTTATCGGCGATCCAGTCATTCAGTTTTGCGTGGTTAATCCGCGTGCCTTAGAGGCGGGTCGAAGGTCAGTAATATGACTTACCCTTAAATGCGCATCTCTAAGAAGCATCCCTTTTTTTTAAGTGTCCCCCTCACGGAGGGGGACCCTTAAAAAAAAGAGATGCTTCCGGTATGGTGGTTACATCTCACCACCCTAGTGGAAAGATAAGTAGGTAAGAGATCTAGCTCCTTCCATCGATGACAGGATGTACTTCCTTCGGGAAGGGTTGTGCCGTGGCAGGTGATGGGGCTTAGAACTCAACCCACAGTTCCCACCAATGTTGCTGTTTCGGCTGTCCGGTTATTCAGTATCATTTATCTGTGTGTCTTCGGGCGGATCGGAGAGTTTGTGATATGACTTACCTTTCAATGCAGCATAAATCATAAACATTCCAAAACGTACCTTGTTATTGAACATTCCTTGTACCTGGTTCTTCCTTAGGAAACTTTAAAATCTCCCACATAATTGCGAATAAACACTTTTCTTGAATTGTATTACCTTTCTGAGTTACCTTAAATATTCAATTTCTCAAGTATCTCTTCCTTACCTTATTAAACTGAATGTAGAAATTTCTACAAATCAGATAAAACAATGATATAAGTGACTGGCTCATATCTTTTAAATCATGAAAATGAAATGATATATTTTAGTAATATCTATTCATATGCAAAGCTTTTTGTTTTGCACGTGGCATTTTTTTTTTTTTTTTTTTTTTTGTTTAGAACAAATTCACATTTCTGTAATAAATGTTTCCTTATAAATTTTTGATAAGCTTCCTAAGTTTAGTTATAAATTTATAAAATAAAATAAAATATCGGTAACTTTTGTAGGTAAAAGTTGAAAACTTATTCTATGCATAGGTGAAAGCAAGAGAAAAATTACTCTACCTGATGCTTTTACACTATGGGGGTCGTATGATAAATAATTTTTTTGAATTTTACTGAAACCTTTTTTAATTTGAACGTTTATAATCAAGCTATTCTGAAACCAAAGCATTTTCATACAATGAATTAAATAAGGTGGAACCAAAGTATTTTCTGTATACCTTATTTAATCAATGTATGCAATTGAAAATAAATGCTCAGATGGAATACTTTGGGAAATAAATGCTTGCTCCACTTTTAGCGAATACCCTGTATACAACCAAAGTCAGTTGATCTCTTCGTTGATTAGGTCCCAACCAAGACATAGATCTACAGCACTAATGGTAAAATAGAGCATGTAAAAGTTCGTTTGCCAACTCTTTAATTTTTAGGCCTATTATTCTCAAGCAAAAAACAAAATAAACAATCAGAGACAGATGCCTTTTTAAACTTGATAAACTTTCAATTGCTAGATCAAGATCATATACCAAATTTTATTCGTTTAACTTCATTCAAAATTGGTTTTTAGTTTTTGAGACAAACAAATAAACAATGCAGATATAAATTTACAAAGGGTTTTTCTGGCACAAGAAGAACAAAGAACATGGATATTTATTGAAATATACTTTAATATTTTCCAGCGTTAATAATATTTTCTCGTAAAGGAATGATATAAAACAAAAGTACAAAGCAGGTAGAAGAGAATGATATGAAATAAGATAATTTAAGTCATGTCACAGTCACAGAACAAAAGTAATATCGAATGCAACAATCTAAATTTTGACAATGTTACTAAGACTTTCACTTGTTGCAAGAAGAGAAATATATTCTAAAATTAAATCGATGTACTTCATGAATGTGAAGATCAATTGATTTTATCATGTTTACATAATCCCCCGAGGGTGTCTGCTAATCAAGATTAAAAGCTTCCGGCATGGGATTGGTTCTCGTCACCCTGGATGGTACTCAAATTTGAGGGTTTGGTTCCTCCCATCGATGAGGAGCCGTACTTCCTTAGGTGTGGTGTACCGTGGCCTGTAATGGCCGTTAGGACTCAACCACAGTTCCCGCTAATACTACTATTGCGGCAGTCCTGTCATTCGGTTTTCTTTTTCCATGGATCTTCAGGAGAGTCGGTTACATGATTTCTATAGTTTACTTATATTTTAAAAATAGTTCTGTAAAACTATAATACTAGTTTTTGAAAACGGAACTCTTAATTTTGATATATCAAGCGTAATAATTTTTATCTGAAAATATAATAGTGTATAGAATTTAACACGATATTTATTTTGCATAATAAAAATCCCCTCTCTTATATGCCTTATTACCTGACAATTTCACACATCCTACTTTGGCATTCATAATTTATGTCCGATAATTCAGACTTTATATTAATATACCTGTGCTAATTTTAATAATAAAAACATCTAATTTTATAGAATTTTTAATTAGAAATTTCTATATTAGATTATGAATTCAACAATATTCTTGTTGTCTCATATTTATATTCAAAATCTATCCAGAATTCTAGAAATAAAAAAATACCAAAAATTTACTAGTGATGATTTTTATGAATCAAATTCGTTTCTTATAAATATTTCGTTACTTCTTTTTGTAAGTACCATAACTGAAAATATGCTTTTTGGAGTTATTCCTTTCACGTAAAGTATCGTCATTTTTTTTGTGTGTCGTGAATGTTTTTCTTTTTCTTTTTTCGTGGCTCTAAAATCCTATATCAATTCTTCCATCATTTTAGCTACTATGTTTGAATGTTTGTCGCTTCATAATATTCGTAAAATGCTATTTTAGGTTCCTTCAATTATTGCAGCTGACATTCGCACATATGATGAATAGATTAAGGTTCTAAAAAAAATTTACAGATTCCGTTTTAAAAATGCTCATGACTCTTTTCAAAAAATTATTCTGTACATCTTAAGTTTATATTCGTATAAACTTAAATTAGTTTAAAAGATAATCAAAACCCACACCAACGTTTACGTACATGGTATTTAAGCATCAGAATTACAAACTTTAAAGAGGGCTAATATACCCTGAACTTTTCAGTCATATTGCAATATTGAATGGTAAATACTTAACCAGACATGAAAGAGGCATTTCAAGGGCGAGGGATTTCTAAGAATTTCCTAAGAGATTTTTCATTTTTTCAATCCATAGCAAAATTCAGTGACCATTATCAAGGACTTCACAACAGTCATGATAATAAGCATGACATATCGATGGCGTCACACTACCAGACCTAGAATTTAGATCTAATATGCTTTGTTCATGATATATATATATATATATATATGAATTTTGATCCATCATCAAGACATTATTATTTCTATTTATTTTTCTTAAAGGAAAATAATTTGATATTGGAGTCTCCGTCACTGACACACACACTCTCTCTCTGCATGACTCTCTTTCTTTCTCTCTCTTGCTCTCTATATTTGACTCTCTCTCTCT
>JAPMOQ010026707.1:1316633-1413641 GCA_026543055.1 Argiope trifasciata | reverse complement strand
TTCTTTCTCTCTCTTGCTCTCTATATTTGACTCTCTCTCTCTCTCTTTTGGCAAGGGGAAATATTTCTAGAATGAATCTCTCCTTGCACATTTTTACTGTCTTACCAATCAAAATGTATGGCATATTTTGAATTGGTAGTAAAAAATTTATTTCCAGCTTTGATATTTACAATATATTTTGGATCTGCTGACGTCAGAGCTACATTACTAATGAATTATCACACTCTTTTGGAGGTGGTCATATGTGACAATATCGATTATGATCATTGAGTCTTGTTGTGGAATACTGAAAAAAAGAATTCCGAAGAATCCCTCCTAAATCCTGCACGCATGCAACGCCATCTACTGTATCAGATAAGCATTTTCGGCCAAGCATTGCTGAGTGAATTCAAGTCTTCTATATATTTTATCTCTCTTAGAAATTGTAACTTTGGTACTTAGACACTCAGTAGAAGTCGGGGAAGTGATATTTTACTTTAAATGTTTTTATTTCAAAACCACATTTATAGAGGGTTAAATAGATAATTTTAATTTAATGCTTATCTTATCAGAATGTTTTTAAGCTATATTTATGCAAAATCAATGTGGAAAATCGTGAAATATCAAAATATTACATAATGTGGTGTTTCAATGCTGGTTATCTTTCTAAAATTTAAAAAAAAAACAGCTTAAAAGCAAAAAAATAAATATTTATGTTTAACATATTGTATGAGTTTCAAGCTGTGTTATTTAGAAATGAATTTCCATGTCATTTCTTCGCGTGGGTTGCTTAGTTTTATTTCTTATTTTTTTTAAAAAATTCTAATCCCAAACAAATTTTTTGTTCAGCATCTCTCGCAGAATTAATTTGTTTTATGTTTGCATTTATAATATAATAATTAGATATGGAAATTAATTACAATATTATTTACCTTAAACTCTAGAGAAGTACCATAATATTTCTTAAAATGTCATAAAAATTTCTAACGTAATGCTCAACATAATGTGTAATTACATTCCTCAACATTTTATTTTTACAGGTGTAAATTTACATTTATTAAATATAAAGAAAAAAAATGTTTAAAAGCTATATTTCATCAAAATTATAATGAGAACATTGTTTGATTAGTCACACATTCAAATAATACTTCTACAATATACAAACAGTTTCAGTATATATTATACAAAACTTTGTCCACTTCGACAAAAATTAACATACAAATCTGGAAACCAAGTACATTCAACCGTATGTATTTGAGTTGAGTTTTCGATTCGGATCTTCGACAAATAATATTAAACATTCATTTAAAATATGACTTCATATCAAACCATTCTTTAAACATTCCACAAACACTCAATGACTCAATTCAAATCCGACTTCGATATTTGATAAAATATTCATAATTACATTCGTGTCACAGTGATTTGTATGCCGACATAACTTGAATGATTTTAATGAAGTTTCAGTTTCAAATGTCTTTTATTTATACAGAAAACCCGATGTAACACGTCTTTTGTTATTAAAAATGACAAATGTAATAATGAATCGACGGAATTTTAAATATTTGTTTCCGTCTGAATCATTAAATGCTATACATAAATATTTAATATGCGGTTCATTCATTAATATGAAGACAGTAAAACGATTATTCGTTGATATAATTTAATTAAATGTCTGCATTTGTAGTTAATTAATTAATTGCTTGTAATTTTATTACTTTTAAAATTTGTATATGATAGTATTTCTGGGTTTTACTGAAAACCTGTTAATGAAACAATTTTTTTAAAAAGATTCTTATATGAAATGTTTTAAAGCAGAAAAAGTGATAGTATTTGATGTTTATTTAAAGTGTGAAGTATTTTACTGTGAAAGAAAAAATGAAATTATATAATACATATAAATTTCATTTTCGTTGCCTTTGGTTAAGAATATATAATGTGTGCTTAAAAGATATTTAATATTATATAATTTATTCTAAACTGAGTATTTTATTCAATAATTTATAGTTTGGCACACACAGACATATGTGAGTGCATGGGATTGTATGTGTGGTGTGTGTGTGTGTGAATATGTCAGCATAATTATTTAAGCAAAGGCTTAAAATAGAAAAGACTTTCAAATTTAAAGTTCATTTTTATTCATCCCGGGAAGAAAAATTTATGTACAAATGGAAACGACGAGGCACATCACACAGAACGACACAAGAACAAAAAGACTAAAAGCTAATGAAATATTTATCCCTGTATTTATATACTGTGATATTTTGATAAACATTTCTTTGCAGGTATCAATTTAGGTAAGGAAACTATAGGGATCCTTTAAAAAGTGCTTTAAATGACAATTTTTTATCCTTTCACTTGGAGTGGAGGAACTTGTCGACTTCCCATTTTTAGAACTCGAGTTGAATTAATTCCTAAATTAATCCTAAATTAAGATAGAACTTTAGAAATGAATTAGAATTGAAATTAGATTTATTTTTAAGCACACATATATTTAGCACAAGATAAATTTCAACTATATTAAGGAAAAAGTTTTTACATTTAGTGCAAATATATGATTTAATTAATTACACGTTCCAATCTCACTTTCTAAAATGAATCTGAATTTGTATATACATTTGTAATTTAAAAATTAAGAGATTGAAGCGTTAAAATTGAACGACTTTTATTTTCTCGTACAGGAAGTATACATTTAATTAAAAAAAGAGAGAATATAAAACTGCTTGATAAAAAGGAAAAACGATTTTCTCCTGCTGGCGCAATAATGTTGGTGATCTTTGCTAGAGATCTCAAAATTAAAGGCGGGGCATAATTCTTTTTTCATTTCATTGAGCGAGTGACTCTCACAATAAGACATGTTTCTCAGGAACTATAGTGCCATCTGCATCAGTCTGATAATTCTGTTTTAATGGGTCTCTAAATAAATAAGTATTTTTTTCTTTCTGTTTATACAATACATGCAAAGACAATGTATTTAAATCGTCAATTCTACTTCAAGAGTTTAATGCATTTTGTCGTTTTTTATATTCCTAAATCCAAAAGTGCCATTCTTGAAATTATATTTGCTCACTTATTTATCTTGACTTCTATCAATGAACAGGGCAACTAAAAATGTAACAAGCTATAAAAGTTGAAATCTCATATGCTGTCTTCATCTGATATAAACTTTTGTCAGATTTGAGCCGACCTCATTCTATGAGAAGTCTGTCAGTCTATCCCTTTGCATATCCTGAATGTGATAGATCAACTACGTAGCTATCTAGATGTAAGTAGTTTGACCTATAGTTTCATGATCAGATTTATAGGTGCATATAAATAATTTACGAAACCGTCACAAAATAGTCCATTTATGATCCTGCACATTAATGAATCTAAGAATAATGATAAGTTAATAACTAAATATGCAAAGGGCATTAAATTGATAATACGTTTTGTTATTAAACTGCTGTTTATGGTGGCACTTGTCACAGTCAAGCCGGCTTAACTAAGTTAGAGAATATAAGCCGACGTTTTTACGTCTATTGTCTTTCAGGAGCTCCATCTAGGGCCAAGAGTGCAATTTAGCTACCCACGCATCACATTCGGTTGCACAAGCCCTTTTTACAGGGGGAAGGGGAAGAACAGTTGAAGAAGAACCACGTGCGAACCGGGACCAAATCACTGGAAGACATTATGGACGTCATGGTTACAATTAGACGTCATGGATCTACCCCTATGCCATGATCCTGGCTACGTTAAATCTCTAAGGAATTTTACGTTCGATGAACCATAAGGAAAAGTCAGAATTATACAGTCAGTTCTAATCACTGTGCTTTTAAAATTAATGCGAAATGTGCATTGGTGTAGACGTAAGTGAGAAGGCCCAGGATATAAAATTATCGTTGTTTTGTATTTATTTAACTATTAATATTTCAAAACGTTTGACTAAAAATAATGAGGAAAAATTATTAAAATTAGAGTTATGAATTAGTGAGGTAGCAACCACAACTGGTCAAATTATTCAAATGAAAAATTGTAATTTATCCGAGATAGTTCACAATGTTTAATGTATGTTCTTTAGAACTTATATTATCTGAAACTGAAGGTGCTATAAAATTAGATGTTTCGAAACGGAATGTAGTTCGAGATATTAGATATACCTTGGCATCTCTTCAGCAAAAATTGATCAGCTAATATTATTCAAATTTTTCTGCCCAAACTTATTCAAAGCCGCAGTTTTGCATCTGAAATCAAAAATAATATTCATACCTCGACCACCATGCGTGAAGTTGATACATAAATAATTTAAATAACGAAATTTTTCATAAAGTGACTATTATGAGAGAGAATCGATATAACATACTAAAATATTAATTGTGAATCATTTTTACCTATGAAATATTATTACTCGTAGAATTTAAGGCACTTTCAATGGTTCATATCTTGGGGATGATATCTTTAGATTGTTTGCTGTCTTTTATGACTGAGAAACTTTTGATCATACGCAGACAGAGTAGAAGAATCTATGTTTAATCATACGTGCCCAGACTAGAAAGACAATAATTTAGAAAAATAAATAAATAAAAAATAAAATCTGATAAAAAAAAGTTCTTATGCAAAATTAAGTTTATATTTGCATTAAAATTTAAACATTTTCTATGTAAAAAATATTGTTGTAAGTTAATTTTGAAACATGAAAGTATTTTTATTCAGGTATTATAACTATTTATTTTTAATTATTCAAATTTAAAATTAATCCTGAGAAAAACATTCGCATTATTTATAAAACAGAAGTTAAGCTAGCGAATCATATCATGCATCACAACTTTTACAACCATCTCTAGAAGCCTATATGTAAGACAAAGCTCACTTCTCTTAAATACTTCAACTATTTCTTTTAGAGCCAGATTTATTTTATGCGTTATATTACAAAGTATTATTCGATGCATTCTCAAAGTTTCATTATTCTCCCTCCTCAAACAAAATTAGTTTAGTTTAATTTAGTTAACACCAGGTTGTAAAGCAACACTAGGACTATTTTGAGATGGACATCGTAATTTTGAGCCGTGGTCAGATGACGAGGACAACATCTGAGCTGGCACCCCTCCTCCACACCACACCAGCGGGAAGACGTTTGACCTGACGGATTTAGCGTGCAACAGATCTCCTTACACGACGATTCATTGTTGGAATCGGGTCTGAACCTGAAGCCATACCACCAGGCCACCACTGCCCCTCAAACAAAATAAACAACATCAATCACTGTGTTACTTAAGTAGTATTGCATACTCTTAAATATTGTTGGAAAACTGCAAGAGAGGGCTTTATAGTTAAAATTAACCAGAACAAGCCATTTTCTGTCAAAATTTACAATTTATGCAATAAAAAGAAAAAAATAAGCTACACTTATTTTTTAAAAGTACTTTTTGAAACCAAATAAGTTCTTTTTTAATTTTATTGTTGAGGCTGTCATTTATAACAGGAGTGGCAACATATTTATAGCCGCCCAATACAAGCAATGACATTTTATTGACTTATTCAATAATAAAAATATGAAATACAAATAATTTCATGTATTTTTGTGAAACTATTTATTATTAGTTATTTCAAAATTAAAAACATATTAATTACACATGAAATAAATGGTGGAAAAACCATACATAATCTAAATTACCAATATACTATTATGATGAAACAACATAAAACTAGGATCTGTACACAATGGAACATTCCATGTTGAAGATGATAATTTTGTACGTTTCTGGTTAGTTTTGGTGCTACAATGTCTGAAAGATATTTTAAGGCCGTGTTAAGAGATTTAATACACTTTCAAAAAGGTCAAAGAATAGCCCTCAAAGGTTCCGTAACAGGAAACCTGACTCTTAAGCAAAAAGGAGGAAGTTTCGAAAAATACATGGAATTTGAAAAATGGCACTACGATGTTTCCTAGAAGATGTAGCTACAAGTTTAATATAACTTTCTTAGAAGCTTTTTGAGAAAAGGGATAGCTATGTTATATGTGAAATATTTATAAAATATTTGAGTAAAAATTTTCTAGCATTACAGTTATTCTTTCAAACGTAAAGTGAGATTTTAAGTCGTTGATACTAAAAAGTTATTTCGCTAGGCCTATACTAACGTTGCTGCGCTGTACAATACTTTTATAGAAGCATTATTTTTAATTTAGTGAATTTGCTAGCAAAACAAGCATTTATTCGATGAAAAAACACAATAATTGTAAGAAAAAAACTGTGCTTTTAATAATTTACTGTTAATTTTAAAAACTTTTAACAGTGCATGCATTAAGATATCATGTGCGTTATAAATGAAAAATGAAATATTTTACATTAGATAAAAAATGACCAACAAAACATGATATTTAAATCTTTAAGAAAATCAAAAACAAAAATGTACAATAAGAAAATTTAAAAAACAATCATTTAATAATCAATATTATGGTTCCAAGTCATGTGCTGATCTTTCATTGGTGCGAGACATTTCAAAGTCGAATACTAGTAGTTCTTTGAATTTAGCTCATTTCTTCATATCTTACATAATTTGCGTATAAAAATTGATTCTATCCTGTTTATTAGCTGTAGATACCGCTAAATAACGATAATTATTTCATTGTTCAATGTATAATAGAACAATTTTGTAAACAAATTTTAACTTTCAAATCTGCATTAATTTATCACAACATTGAATCAAAGGAGTAAAAATAGATCCTTTATTTGAATATAAAATAATTCATTACAAATTATTATAAACTTTTTATTTGAAATAAATGTATCGGGGCTACATTCGAAATTCGAAACAATCCGAATTTTTAAACTCATAAGTCGGTCAAACTTAAAATTTCAAAAACACACCTTTCTAATTGGATAATATTTACTTGAAAGATCAGGAGTACAAAATTTTTGATTTATTATTTTAACCAAAAATTTCGTCTATTTACTTATTTTTGGAGAAAATATATTCGTTTCAATAAGAAAGAAAACACATAAAAAATTATGAAAGCATCCAAAATCTCCAAACTGATAAAAAAGGGTCGATTTAAATGACGTCACAACCACATGAGACAAGGCTCTGCCTGTCATCTTATATATTAATAGCTTCAGATCCTTTTTTATATTTCAATTTCATAACGGATAAATGTAAATGGCGATATACATGTTATGCATATCGTGAAAGTGAATGCCTTAAACGACAGTAAAACAGTTTATGAAGTCTATTTAATCAATGATATCGAAGATTTTATGTTTGATTCAAAACCATTACGTTGAAGAAAAGAGTTCACTTTAAGTACGGAAAACTTTTGTTATTCTAATTATGTTCAGTTAATTATGACGAGAAAAAACAGTATTTTTTATGCCCGACAATGTTTGGAAAGTAAATAAAGTATGCAATTTATTCATACAGCAACTCAACACAAAGAATTACGTTAAATTTAAAACTTTTTTGAGAAATAAATATGGTAATAGATATCAACTAATCGAACTTGCATAAACGTCACCTTCTGAAATAAGTTACCGTCTAATATTTTCAGTATATAATCAATGATTAAATTTCTTAATATTACAATAACCTAAATCAAATAGAATCAATATAAAATTCATCCGGATGTAAAAATGCAGAAAATATTCATATTCTCTAATTTAAAGTGTACAGATTAATTCTGTATCAACTCTACCAAAAAACAATTTACTCGAGATTCTAAAGTTATAGGAGTAATATGTCAAAATTGTGACAATAATATAAATGGTTTGGGGCGGTTTAAAAATATGTTTACTTCAAAATCATGGGGAAGAAAAGGGAAGACCAAAATGAAAGATATGAACCCTGAGCAACATGTGTCACATCTTTTCAATTCTGGAGACATCCAAAGCATTTCTCTTTTCGTTTAGAAAACAGAATATTTTTCTATCAACATAATTTCTGGAACCCTGTTCCGATGACACTTTATCTATTCTTTTTCCGCATCCCATCATTTTTCTTCTTGGTAGCGTATATTCTGGATTAAATCACGCAACTAAGTTTGCTTTATTGCGAAAAATGTTTTATCTTCTAGAGTGGTAACACAATTTTATTCTCGAACTACATTATCCGATTTTTCTTGAATTCCCAGTTAAAGTTTCTCACAAATTGCGTTGTTTTTTTTTCCTCTTTTTTTTTATCCTTGAGAGCTCACCGGGTAATAATAATTTATATTCTCTGACATCCTGCATTTTTGTTTTGTTTTGTATCGATTAAATAGAAAAGTATTGTAGCTAAAACGAAATTTACACTCTACTCTGCTAATGGAATTTATATTATTAGAAATTTAATGCAAATAGTTTAAGAATGTAAAATGTAAGGGATGTAAATGCAAAATGTAAGGATGGTAATTAATATAAAAATTTTACTTTCCTGTATAGTGTGCACAACATTATTTCAGAAAATCGTTATCTCATTTCCTTGAGTTTTCAGTTCTCATGTATTCTGTTATTGTGTTTTGCTCGATCTGAAAATATTCAAAGATATATTCAGGAGAATGTAGAGCATTTATTAGCCTATGTATATGAATAGAATTCATATACATAGGCTAATAAATGCTCTCTTATAATTCGATTTTTTTAGGGCAATTAGGAACAGTAACTTCAGTATGCAACAAGTATGCCTTAGTGAGCTAAGAAACATCTAGTGGACAGATATTATCCCTATCTTTTCAGTATTATTTTTTAATGTTTTCTTTTGTTATAACTAGACTCAAATAAGTGAAAAAAAGACTTTTTCAAGCGTCGTTGCTCAATCTCTACATTTGCAAGCTAAGTTAAAAAGTTGTGTATTTCTTAGATCAGTAAGATATAAAAGCAATGAATAAATTTCAGTTTTAATTTTTAGACTGGAACAAACAGGCTAGTGTACTTTGTTATCCTTGGAAGTTTTAATTATTATATGTAGGGTAATCAGGAGCGTAATTATATAGCAATAAAAATCTATGCCTTTGAATTATTGATTATTGAACAGGAAGTGATATTAAGTTCAGTAATAGCCTGTTCACCAATAAAGTTTGAATATTTAATGCCAAATAAACTAAGCATTTTTGAAAAATCTTCCATGTAATCTATATACATAATGTTTTTAACATGTGAAAGATGATTATTAATAATGGTTTGATGTTGACATCAATTATTGATGAAAGCAAGAAAATTCAACATAAGGATGAAATGAACATGATGCTCAAAAGAGGAATGTAAGCACGATTATTTTGGAATCTTTTCAATAAAAAAACAAAAACTTTGGAAATCAAGAATGTGATGTCTCGAATCATTCATGGTTGCGTGCTCAAAAAATATGTAAATTTTGATTGATTATGTTGAAAGTACCAAAATGAATGACCATTATTCGTTCTTCTGGGTGATCTGATGGTGGGCATGCAAATGTATCACGTTTGGTGAGCATCAGTTTTAGTGAATCAAAATTTGTTTTGGCGATTTTATATATGTAAATTCATATCGTATTAATAAAATTTTATATTTTTTCTTCTCTTGTGTTATAAGGCTCAGTAATTTTTGTTTATATAAAAAAGACATTTCCTAACAAAATTGGACATATAACCATTATAAATTACTCCCGACTGAATACATTACATATTTAAAGAATTTTGTATGCGATTACTCACGAAATATAGTAGTTTTTTAATGAAAAGTAGTAAAAAAAATCAGTACCTTGGGATACTGAGAAAATAGAGTTAAAATTTAAAAAAACGAAAAATAGACCGTAGTTATTACAAATATTATTTTCTTCAAATCAGTTCGTTAGTGCAACCAAAAGTCAAAATATTTCCTGATTGCCTCATATTTTCGGCATAATTGGGAACATATCGAAGTAGTTATGAACGTTGCCATAACTGAAATCAGTTCATTAATAAAATAATTTAGAGACAAAGGCATTGTTTAATGAGACATCCACAGATTTATAATGCACAGATTTATATAATCACATTTTTATTCATAAAAAATTTTAACTTAAAGAAAATGACAAGATCCGAAAAATTCTTTCAGAATTACTCTAATAAGCCGATTCATCAAAAATAAATGTCTCAGGTCGTATAGGAATGTAAACTTATTATGAAAATAATTTGTAATGATATTAAAATTCTCTATATTTTTGAATGACGAGTACAATTTTATCTGGAATTATGTTATAAAATTTCTTACATAAAGAATTTTTACATTTTATCTAGATCAGATCTTTTTAAATCAACAGTAGTTTTTTTTTCTTCAATAAAAATTTGTATGCGCTTATGATCTGAATACTTTTGAAATATATGAATTAAATTGAAATACAGCCACTGCTCCTAATTTGTAGCCACTGCTGCTCCTAAACACTGCTCCTACAGCCTGCTGCTACCTGCTCCTTCATTTTATTAGGTAACTGAATTACAGAAAGGGAGCAATTCAATTCGAACAATTTCAAAATGCAAATTGGAACGAATTTCACCTTGAATAATAATTCAGGGTGAAATTTGTTTCTGAACAGGATTATTAAATTTTTTATACTCTATGGCAAGAAACAATGCTACTGTACTTGTTAACTGAATATTTTTCAAAATAAATTCTGAAATGAATAAATGAAAATAATTGCAAAGGATTTAGATGTAAATAATTCTGATCTATTAATTACAAGAGAAATAAATGCAATGAAACTAAAAAGCATTTATTTTTCATTTAATCAAGCTACTAGATTTTATTCAGTCGGAAAGACATTATATTTCCAAGAATGGGAGGTAAAACAATTTATTTTGGTTTCGAACAGAGTTACCAGACGTTTTTTAGCTTTTAAAGCTAAGATCTCTCATAGATTAAGTTAATTCAGTCTCTTTTCTGCACCGAGACCTCACTGAGAAATAATAATTGGTTATTTTGACTTTCTGAATTTTATTTGCTTCAATTAAAATATAATGTCTACAGTTATTAAATCTATATTCTTCAAAGGTTACCCACCCGCATATCTTCTTTCGGGTTTCTTTTCTTTGGATATTTTTCAAAGAGAACATTTTCTAAGCAAATGAATAATTCTTAATTAAAAATTTCATATGAATTAGTTTTTATTTCTTACATGAGATTGAAAAGCATTAGAAGCATTTTGTAATTCAAAATTAATCTCTACAGATTAATTAGCGCAGTTAATTTTCTTTTATTTAAATAAATTTTTACCATCTAAAAAGTAATATGTAAAATAAGCATAAAGTATTTTTTGGATTTTGTAGTTTTGATGTTGTCTTTTTCATATTGGAAGTTCTGTAGTTTCAGATATAAATTCAGATTATCTAGCTTCAATATTCTATTGGTTACACTAAAAAATTATTTTGCTATGTTAAAACTTTTTAAAAAAATAAAATTTTTAAAATATGTATTTGATGTATGTTATCTTGGAATGCACAATATAAGCAAATTCAATTCATTTTGAAATTAAACTGCAAGTGACCTGGTAAAAGCAATCTTAGAACAAAGAAAGCTTTTTTTAAAGTTCAGTTTGATTTATTATTCATTTGTATACATTCGTAGAAACATTTGATATTCAGTAATATGAAAAAAGTAGGACAGCAAATCAATAAATTTCCATTTAAATCAAAATATTTGCATCAATCATTTTCTTTTTAATAAAATTTTGGAATTGTTTATACCATATCGATTGAATGGAAACAGAAGATTTCAAATTTTATTACAATCTTCAAGATAAGTTTTCTAAGAAAACTAAAAAACATTTGTGACACAGAAGTGATTACAAGGTGCTTTTATGATTTAATTTTAGGGTGTCGCAATTAAAGAAAATGAAAATGGAATCTCCTTTCTGTTCCAATGAATAGCGACACAAACTTCTTTCTTTTGTAACTTTCGGTTGTTGTTTTTTAATTCTATGGGCAAATTCCGAGCAAATTTTCAGCATCAAATAATAAAATTGGACTTATTTTCTTATTTAATGACAATCTCGAACCCTTAAAAATATAATTTCACTTATTTCGTCTTATATTGCTTTGTAATGGTATTTACCGGTATATCAATTATTCAAATCAATAAAATATTTCACTTTAAAAAACTCAGTGTGTGTGACTCTGAACTATTAATTTGTTTAAAATAACTTTTAAATTGTATTTATTAAAAATTTACAAAATTAATATATATATAATTAAAACAAATAATTTGATGTTCTTTTTACATTCTAATTCTTTATTGTTTATTCCGTACTTTTAGGAATGTCAATGAGAATTTGAATCATTTTTTAAATATTATAATACATCAATTTCTATACAGGAGATCTAAATATCACATATGATATCTTAAAAGTTACGTTTGTTACGTGTATTTGAAAGTTTAATTTAGTTTTGTTTGTTAAATGCAAGTTTAGTTTAGTTATAATAAATTCTGATTTGGAAACAATGCAAGTGCCATTTCGAATGAATCTCTCACTTTTGAACACCTGTCGGATACTGAGGACGGTGCCTGAATCAGTATCTTTTATCTAAACTTCCGCATTATTCCACGGGAAGAATATTTAAAAAGCTATATCAAAATTAAAGTGCACCAAGTGTGAATTCATGATGAATCTATAGAGGAAATGGGATTTGAAATTGAGACCTTACCAGTAACTTACCGCAGATTAGACCATACAGAAGCATGCAAAAATGACAGATAGTATGTTACCGTAGAGGAAAAATATTATTTATTCATGTTTCCAAAATTAAAAACCACTTTTATGGAAAATAATTCCTAATTTGAATCTATCGTTTTCTTATCATGATTTGTACATATTCAAATGTGCTAACAAAATATATTTTCTAATGTAAATCTTTCCTCATTCGACATCTTTTTCTTTAAAATTGTGAAATTTAATGTTATTATTGTCCGTCAATCTTTTCGATCCCTATTTTTGATTGTATATCTAAGAATTCGAATAGTCCAATAGAATTTCCATTGAAATGCCTTTTATGATATTTTTATTACTTAACAGAATCTTGCTACTGGAATGAATCTTGTTCTAAATATATTAATTCCGTTAGAAAGAACATTACATAAAACTGAAAATGGAATTATGTTTATCGACTACATCAATACGATAAAATCTTGCACTTGAATCATATTTAAATTACAAGTGCAAAAAGCATACTTTTATTCCTTTTATATGGTTTTATAGCACATTTCAGAAAATGAATGAACCATATTGTTTATAAAAAATCATTTCCCATTCATTGAATTAAACAAATCAACCTAATTTATTATAAAATGCCATTTGATTGATTGAGAGAAAATAATTAAAAATGGAGTATTTTAATGGAAAATTAGAATATAAATTTAAAAATAAATTTGTTATATCCATTGTGCTTTTTATTTCCATTAAATTTTTTTATCTCTCTGATTTGCTGTAAAAATCATCTTTTCTTCAGTAACATTTTGATAAAATTGCTATACAATTTTAGTGCTTCATTTTAAAAATAAAACGAGATCTTTAAAGATAAATTTCATTCCAAACAGAAATTATAATCATTTACAAATATTAAAGAAAAACGCACGTTTACTTTTGTAATTTTTGGCGATGCAAATTTTAGCCAGACAACTAATGTTTTAATGTTTTTGAATTTCGACTAATTATTGAATACCGTGTTACTTTTATCCCAAAAATAGAAGAAAAAGAAGAAATGAAAATTTTGAAATATTATTTTAGCCTCCTTTTTATACTATTCTGAAGCATCAGAAAAGGATGTATATTTAAGAAAGAATTTAAAAAATCTAAACTAATCATTTTATGATTGATAGAGAGCCTGATTTGCTGCACGAAATTCCGAAAACTAGCATTCCCGATTGCATGCTTCCCATTCATGGATGAAATGAAGACAACAGCTTGATAGTATCTCCACCCACGTGACAACCTCTATACATTAATGTCAGATGCCATCATAGAAGGGCACGCATCATTCATGACAATCAGACACATTCCTATAAATTGCTCGCAACAACAGCAAAGGCATTTTGACAGCACAAAGTTCAAAGAGCATTTAAATTAAGTGAATTAATCGGCATAAAATTATAAAGCTATCAGAATATGTCTAGAATTTGAAAGCATGCGATATATATTATATTAGTGTAAGTTAATAGTTGAGATTAAATGTCCTACAGATTTTAAATCAAAATGTGCCACTTTATTTAAGTAATACCATTTGATAAGTTGCTTTAATATTTGTAATGAATATGAATGCTAGATCATTAGCAAATCAAATAATCATATATATGTATACACATAACCTTTCATGGAAAAGTTAACACTTCTCTTAACCTTTTAAGTAAAGAAAATTTTCATTCTTTAATTTCATATATTTTTGATAATATTGGCATGACTGAATTAGAATTGTAAAATTTATGATGGATATTTTATTGCTGTTAATTATTTGAAATTAAAAAGCTCAATACGATTCAACGCTTGAGTTCGATTATTCTCAATTTTTTTAATTAGAAAAATTGGCACTATAAACCATTAGAAGCAGTCAATTATTTTAAAATTCTGAAAAAAAAATGTTTTCTCATTTAATGAAAACTTAATGCCACTTAATGAAATTCCAAATATTCTATCTATAGATTCGTTAGTAGTTTAAGAAACCAGTAGGCTGTGGGGACCTCGACACAAGATCTCGCTTTCAGGAAGTGTGAATATCATGTTTGAAGCTCGTTTTCACTAATAATTTGTCTCATATATACATCTAAGACAATTTAAACCTGTCGTCGAGAATCAAATATCCTCTCATTGGTGGTGCTTCAAAATTTGTTGAAGGTGTTTGCTCAGATGTCATCCTTATAGTTTAACAAGGGCTCAAAATTACAGGGTCAATCCAAAGTTAAAGATTGTTTCAAAAAGGACTTTAATGTAATTAAACTAAATTAATTTTAATAAATATGTGACCATAAAAGTCTGCGAGATTACATCAGTTTTTTTAAATGATTTTGGTTATGAATGATTAATAATCTATTATTTTTAACATTTGATTTAGTACCTAAGAGATTATAAAATTATAAATGCTTTTAAAAACAATTTCAAAATGTTTTATTAACTTCCCTAATTCATCTGATTGATAAATATATATATATAACTAATCGAATTGTCCCTCTATACAACTTGTATTTAAAAATGCACTGCACAAAAATATTAATGGATTCTTCAAAATAAACATGAAGCGATAAAAATAGAGCATGTCTTTTTTCAAAAAATAGGAATATCAAAAAAGGCTTCATAATTATTTTAACATTAAATTTAACATTTAAAAGAGTATATATTAAAAAGATTCTTTCTAAACGTCAATATTTTATCTGACTGATAGAAAATATATAATTAGTTGAATCATCCGCCTATACAAAATTTATTTAAAAATACACAGTGCAAAAAATATCAAGGGATATTTGAAAATAAATATGAAACTATAAAAAAAATAGAGCACTGAATTTTTTTTAAATATGAGGTTGAGAAGTCAAAGAAAATTTTACGAATATGTGAATGAGATGCAGATTTAACCAACTTCATTGAATAAAAAATGACATATTGATGGGAGTTAACAAAAGCAACTCAAACTGAATGATAGTGCCATGCATTGGCTGTTCAATATAAGTATGTTCTCCCAAAATTGTAAAAGAATGCCAATAGCTATAATGCATGGAAAAAATCCTATTTTTCTGCACTTTTCAGATCAACATAGCCTTGTAATAATGTCTTTTTTAAGGTCTGTTTAAGGTCTTTATAATTTTGGATACAGATGGGTTCTGGTTCGGGACCCATCCATCTCCCTCCGTTTTAAACTTGCCAAATCCAATGAGGCCCACTGATCACCTGCTGATGTAGTGAAGAAATTCAGAGAAGGGGTTCCCAATCAATTGGCGTTCTCAATACCTGCTGCTGTTCAAATTTACAAAGTCCGTATCAAGATAGCAATAATGTTGTTACTTTAAAATGGGGCGTTAATGCGACTGTACAAAGCTTAACTCTGTCACTCATGGTAAAGACAGCTTCTAGCTGAAGCAAGATTGCTGTGCAATCTGCCAGATGTCTTGTGTAGGTGATATCAATTAACTATATTTTATGACATCTTTTTTTTGATAAAATTGCTTAACAAAAAATTAAATATTTTTTTCATCTCACTGTATTCATTTTCAAGTATATCCTAATATTTGTCAATATATTAAAAGGCATTTATTAAATGAAACAACAAAAAGATGTGTTACCAGACATCAAGAGAAACAAAAAATAAAATAGAATATGGTGCTGCAAACCATGATGAAAAGGTGAAAATTGCAACAAAAAAGCGTTTCGTAAAAGTACTTTACTTTTTACAAAGTAAAAAGTACAATTAGGACTACAAAATGATTTATTTGATTAATTTTTACAATGAGTAGAAGCTGGAGTGACTCTTCCACTGAGGTCATTTCGCAGATTACAACGATGTAAAGACAATTTTTTTGCTTTCAAAGATCCCAGGTATGTTTGTGACATTTACTGCAGCGATGGAAATTCGAATTATGAGACCCTGAATAGTGTCAGTAGGCGTCACATAAACGAATGATTTAAGATGATTTCAATAAAAAAGTCACACGGATTGAGAACCAGTGAATGTGGAAGCGAAACTATGTTTAAGCTCGTCCAGTCTTCCTCCTTAGATACATAACATTGGGGAGATTTCGCACCTATCTGAAAAATACGCAGGAAGAAGCCACAAGAAACAATAACCAACGAACATGGATATCCTAGGGTATGCAAAACTGAAGTAATTACCGCGTGGAAAAAGTGATCACCTGTCGCCATCATGAATGAATCACATGCGTCCCTGCACTTCGTTGCAGCACTGCAAAATTTATAACATTTCCAGGAGGATATGCTGCAGAGAAACTAGGTAGGTTTCTCCAATTTGACGTTCTGGCAACAGTACGGTTCTAATAGATAAGTACCGAGGATCCCATCTCCACAAACAGGGAACAAATCTTTGTTGAGATTTCCAAGGTACAGTGGCATGGGGATTCACCATCGCCCAAATGTGTGCATTATGTGTGTTGACAATACCTTCCGGACTCAGGACCTGTGTGCGTATTTCGCAATTTTCACTTTCTCAGAGTGGTTTGGGATATCATTGACTATTAACAGCCCTCTGAATTTGTTAGTCATTGAATAAAACTTTGTGTATATTTTCTAATGTGAAAGATTTTTTTAATTTTTAAAAAATTAGTAATATAAGTTTAATTGTAAATCTTCAGTTTAGTAGAACAAATTTCTGTCTCTTGTCTTTTTGAATTATAAATGTAAAATACATTTCTAATCAAATAATTTATTCTAAAATACTTCAGAGATGTCATCCTCGTCATCTGAAAGCAAGCAAAACATACCCTTTTTGTGCATTTAAAATATGTTAATCTTAAAAAAACATATATTACATAAAATTCGCGTATTTAAATATTTACAGGCAATTTTCTGTTGAAATAAATCCTTAAAAAATGCCACTTATATTTCAAAAGATTCTATATAGAAATACGAAATTTTATAATGTAAGGAAATTTTATTATCTTAAATCTTATTAAAAATTTAATAAAAGCAATAGAATCGTACAATTTTAAATCAAAGTGCGATTTAATTCTAAATTTTATTAAGAAATATTCTTTTTCTTAAAATCAGATTCTCATCTGACATATTCTCAATAATTTAAAAATATATATTTCAAGTATTTCAAAATTTGTTCCATATACTTCTAAACATTCCAATTTTCACTATTTTTTATCTTTTAATCTTCCATACCTCATTGTCATCTATGTTGAAATATCTTTGATTTGAATGGCATCAAATATAATTTTTTGAGAAGGAATTTTATAACTGAAACGCCATTATGTATTTCTAAATGAAAACAAGATATTATTATTAGTCTTTTATTGTTATTTAATGACTATGATAGTAATTCATTCTTTTTTCCAAGTATCAAAACGTAAAATAATACAGACGCATTTCTAAAAAAAGTATTAAAATATTTCCTGTGATATTTCTATGGTTCATATATTTCTATGTACATTAAATCTTAAATCGCGATATCTCAAATCTGATCTCTTATTTTCATTTCTCACTGAGAAATATCATCTTATACATTTAAATAAAACTGAGATTTAAATCTTTTCATATGGATTTATGTCTTTCATGGGCTTTAATTATTGTACCACATTTCCTAATTTCGAAATGTCACACTCTAAACAAGCACAATTTCAACAGTTCAGTTGTATCCTCTTTTGTAGTGGTCGTGGTGGCCTGGTGGTAAGGTATCGGCTTCTTAACCGGTGGGTTTCGATTTCGAGACTCGATTCCATGGAAGAACTGGCGTGTAAGCAGGTCTCATGCGTGCTAAATACGTTGTGGGCAGACGTTCTCTCTGATATGGCGTGGAAGTTTGTAGAGGGGGAGGCCAACTCAGGGGTCGTCCTAGACATCTGACTAGGACTTAGAATTGTGAAATCCGTCCCAAATTAATAGCACTGCTGCTTTAAAAACGGGACATTAATATAAGATTTTTTTTCCTTTTTATCCAGAGTGACTTATATATTTTTTTAATAATTCTAAACTTTTAATGTCTCACAGAACAATGCCTACTGGTCTAAGTTCCATAATTTTTATCCGTCTATAACAAAAAATTAATATTTGGATAATATAAATAAAATTTTTAAATATAGATTGTAATTGAAATTTTAAATTATATCGGATAATGAATAAACTCCTATTTTTTATAGACTTTTTTTGATAGATACAAAATTTACCGTATCTCAAAACATATATCGGAAACTAGGCATATCTTCACTAAGTTAAAAGCATTTAAAATATTTCTAGCACATTTACTAAATTCCAGATACCTTCAAGAATCCTAAGCCTCACATAACGATGTCTCGTAATCTTCTTCCATATTTTGATGTGTTCCATATCGAGCGATGTTTGATTTTGCCAGCTACGCACCTCATCCATATCCGATCCAAACAGAAAAACATTTGGAAACGGGGAAAATCTCAGGAAAGTCCACCGTTGCGGAAGCCATCAAAATATATCATAGTTGAAAAAAGAAACACGTTCCCCACGTCTCTAATAAGATGTCTCCCAAAATACAACCACAACCAAGACAGGGCCGATGAACTGGAAATAACATGTGGGTGGTGGTCAATAAAGCTCTAATTTTTGTATTATTTTCCTTCTATAGCACTCTTAATTAAACCATTTTATACGACTCTCCCAGTTTCTTACTTTTATCGTCTTCGGCGCCTTATTCTTATTTACGTGGAAATATAAGACAAATCTTCGTAGACTAAGTGTACACATCTTCTGTCAGGCAGACTTAAATGGACCTATTGCATCACGCCTTATTTACGAGAGTTTACTTAATGATGATTTTCAAATCGTAATATTCTAGGTAAAGTAACGAAAAATAGGGATTGGGCATCTTTCAATCAATGAAAATGCGCTAATAATAAAACTTTATGACGGCTTCGTTAATGATTGGAGTCCCTATGAGATACATCATAAACAGTTTTTTGAATAAATCAATGGACAACTCGATAACTTATAGACACAATAAAATGGAGTAAGTTGTTTAGATTGCATTATCACTTTCGTGTTATTTTTAAGAAATGTGAAGGATAAGACACAAAAACCTATTTGCTTGCAATATTCTTATCATAAGGTCTTAGTAGATTGTAAATATAAAATCTTCATATGGGCTCTTATCATATAAAACTCGAGAAATTACAATAGGTTATGAGACGAATGTTACAATATCTAATCTTAGAATGTGTTTAGCTTATATCACTTAGAAATTTCGAACAGGTATCGAGGATTTAGATATTTTTAGTTTTATAGTGCAAGGATCCAAAATGTACATTCAGGACATGATGCATATTATTAAATGATGCTAAGTACAAAAAAGAAAATTTTCTTCAAAACTCTGTAAATTATTAATAATTTAAGAATATTTTAATTAATTTAGTTAATTAATAATTAAAAGAAATTAATGGATTATTTGAATTAATTAATTAAATGAATTAACAATTAAATGATAATGAGATGAAAAAATTGATAATGAATAATATTTAAAAGGAAAAAAAATATTTACTAATTTTTTAGAATATAAACAAATGAACAAAATCTGATTGCATTGTTGTGTCACAAAGAAAATGCAAATTAATTATTATAATTATATTCAAAATGATCGCAAATAAAGGAAAGTACACAAAATAAATAACAGTTAAAGGCAAATTAAAGAAACAAAATTTCACTTTATTGAATAATTTAATAAGGAAATGAAAAAAATCACAAGTCAATTTGTTCAAAAAGAGAAGATATTTGTCTTCAAAAATATTTAAAAATACCTAGACATTATCCAGAACTTCAAAATGGTTATTAAAATGCTTATAAAATCTGAATACCGTTTTCAAGTTTTTAATTTTAATAATAAAAAACTTCAGAGGCAACCTTCCAACCCTCAAAGCTATAACCGTTGCGGGATAATACAGTTAAACATTTCACGGTAATGATATTACACGCCAAAAGTATCACACAATTTATAAGATTTAAATATAATTTAAAAAGTTTTCACATATATAACGAGAAAGAAGCATGCCTATTTTTATAATAATAATTAATTTTATCAAAAATCGAATGCTAAATACGAAAAAAATAATAGATACTTTTACTATTGATTTTTGTTCCGATATTTATTTGGGTGTATAATCTTATTAACTGCCGTCCTAATGGCTTAGAGGTAGCGCGCTTTCCCTGTGATATGAGCTTGTTGGATTCGAGTCCTGGTTCGATCGTGGTTGCTCTTCCCTTGTATTCTCTGTGAGATGAGTGAATGAGCCCCCACGTAAAAAAGGATTGTGCAAGCGATTTGTGTATGCCTCTTCTTCATTTGAGCTAGAAGTCAGACTTCTGCCTTCGGGTGCTCAGAGGTTTTATTCTCAGAAGCCACTGCTTCTCATTTCTGTGTTAATACAGACACAACATCATCACCTTATTAGTTTCAAGATAATATTACTTTATCACTGACTTTTAAGTCTTTTAGTTTATGTGTTATTTTTGGATTTACCTCTTTCTTTGTTATTTCTTCTATGTCATAAACAAGTATATCATCTGAAATGTTTACATAGGTTTCTTTTTCAGTATTGGAGCTAATAGGGTGATATTGATCCAGTGTCAAACGGAGGAATTCTAAAAATTGCTTTTAACACAAGGCACTCAAGTTAGTTCTTTTAAAGACAGGAATTAGTTTCTGAAACATTTTTGGTTGATTATTGTTAATTAATTAATTATTACTTCGTCCGTATTTTAAACAAATACATCATCTGAAGTGTTTACATCGGTTTCTTACTCGATCTTCAAGCTGAAATGTTAGATAGTATTGATACGTGTAGGTTGGATCGGAAATTGAGGAATTCCAAATCAATTGTCCTTCGTTTAAAGCACTCAAGTAAATATTTTGTGACAGAAATGAATCTCAAACAATTAATTTTATCAAAAATGGCCTACAAAAATATTTTCAATTATATTCATTTATGGATGTAACCTTGTATAAACTCTACTAAACTGTACACAAATATGTTCCTTACCTTTCTTCAGGGATATCGAAAATATTTTTATTTCTTTCGTTGGTATCATCTATTTTACTTCAAATTATTCCCTTTTGTACAAACGTTTTCCATAACAAAGTACCAATTACTGACAGGATAATTCAAATGTTGTTGCATTTTGTGTTGAAAATCAATTAAATTAATGAATCTTAAAATTGTTTACGAAACTTCGACACAAAATAATCCTAGTAAACATCGTGGGTAAACATAAGCTTTGAAGTGAGTCACCAGTGAAATGCATTCTTCATTAAAGTGGCATTGACAGTCAACAATTCTGTTTAAGTGGGCCTAAGAATAGTTGAGATCCCTCGTCTAATCTCCTCTTGATCTCCAGAGAGTAAACTACAATAACATAATTATCTATCTTATTCCACAGTGATTTCCAGTCGATTTACGAGAATGCATTCTTATTATAGTCCGAACGTATTTCTTGGATTGTAACAGTAACGATTCTATTTTTAGATGAAATTGCGACCAAAAATAATCAAGGGATTTAAAATATATACCTAAAGTTTCAAATCATCGGCCTGTTATCTTCAGTATACTACATAAATATTTTCGTCACAACTTCAAAGGAAAATTGTAATTAAGACAAACTTTGATATTAGAATAAATCTTATTGAACATGGAAGCCATTTACTACTACTATTTTAGGAAAGCTTTGAAATCGTGACCCAAATTCATATCTAACTACAGAATTCAATCAAAATAAGCTTGTTGTCTTTTCTTTCTACTCTCACAGTATTGGTGTGTATCGCCAATTGAAAGTATAATAAATCCTTTCTATTAAAAAATATCTTTTATAAAGAAATTTTAACTAAATAATTACTAAGTGTTTAGTAATTTTAACAAAAATTTCAGTTTGAAATAAAAAAACTGAATCTTTTTCTAGTTTCCTCAATTTTACTTTTAAAGACTTAAATAAGAATAAGGAAATATAAAACCAAAATAAAAGCTCTTGCAGGAAATTTATTTTTTTTTAGTTGCTTACGTGTAAAAAATATATAGAACATTTTCTTTGAAGAATTTATTTATTATTAATTATTATTTATTTTGTTATTCGTTTTTAGTTATTAGGTTAACGAAAGAGTTTTACATGGAGGCAGAAATGTTTAGAATATCGTTTTTCTAGCATTTTCGCTATTTTTCAATACTCCCCTTTACAAATTATGTAACTGACAAACACAGAGCATAGTTATTATCTTGCACAAAACATAACTCGATGGAAATTTAGTCCTTCCACTTTTTATTAACATTCTAATAAGTGAAGTATGCAATTTTTCCTTCAATTTTGCCAACTCCCCTCGTAGGAGCACCTCGAAATGAGGATGAGCTGCTTCTGGCATTGTGGTTATATCTCGCCATACTGAAGGGTGCTCGAAAAGGTGGGGGTCTTGTTCCTCCCATTGATGATAGGACATACTTCCTTAAAGAAGGGATGTACCTTGGCCGGTGATGACCCTTAGCACTCAACCACAGTTTCGGCCAGTGTTGCTATTGCTGCGGTCCGGCCATTTAGTGTTTATTATCCTTATGCCATCAGGCGGATCGGAGAGTCAGTGATGTGACTTTCAGTTTTCCAAGAAAACTAAAAGTGCTAAGATATAAACTCCGTTTTTGTGCTATTGAATAAAAATTTTATTCTAAAAATTAAAGGGAGTAAAAGTACATGTTCTTTGAAAAATGGAAGATGCTGATGTTCCTCAATGCTGAAGCAAATCTTTCAGACACAGTTTGATCAATTTTAATTCCCTTATCAACATTAACTGCTTGGTTTTCAAATCACATTGGTATTCGAAGTTTAATGACATACATTTTGATTTAAAACCTGATATCTTCAGATTTCAAATGTATTATCTGTAAATATCTGACTAGGGAATAAAAACAGCTTGTAAATAAGAAATAAAAAGATTTGTGACCTCTGTCATGGGCAAAACATTTTTATATCGATAGAATGTAAGTGACAGTGATGCAGTGGTATCTCCTTTATTCGGCCACTCTTTTTCTTTAAATAACCCACATGCATCCTTTTAAAACGAAAGGCGATGTTGTTTGTCAGTCAAAGAAAGGAAAAGTCAGAGACTTGACCGAATTCCCTTGTGAGTAAATGTGTAAATATCTTTTTTAGGTATAGTTCTTGTTCACGTCATTTTTGTGAAGTGAAGCTTTATTACATTTCCATGAAATAGAAGACAATTCTGACTGTTGTGTCATCGTTGTTATTTGATCCCACTTCGAAATGTATGATTTTTCTCGCGAATTAGGGGAAATTGAAAGATTAGGGGAAACATTCCCTAAAGGGAATGCTTCTCGTTCCCTTTAATACGATTTAAAATCAATTTACGACTAAACATTTGTCAACAGGGATAAACCGATTTTTTTATTAGAGTTTTAGAATTATCTTAACAATGGTAATAACAAATCAATGCTATATTCCCATTTAAATTATTAATATCAGAATCATTCTTATCTTAAATGGTTCCGTTTAAATTTTCAAAAGCACTGTAAAACAGCCAAAAATAAACCCAAGAATTAAGAATGTTTGGATGCTAAAACTATAATTAGAAATCGAATACGAATATACATCATAACTTAAAAGCTATTAAATTTTAAGTTCTTTTTTTAATTTTGATTAATATTTTTGCAGTCTTTAAAACAAAAAAAAGCTAAAATAATTATTTCATTAACTCAAAGCTTTAAATCCCAAATTATGGAAATTCAGGAAAAATTAGACCTAATCAGTCATAAAAATGACAGAAAACTCTAATGCGGGTTGCATTTTATATGATTTCAAACCATTTTGTGCCTATACATTTTGTCATGAAGGGTAAGACAAATTGTATTGACTCTCTTTTAGAATCATTTATATAATGATAAAAAAAAAATCAATGTTTTATTGCATCTTCTGCCATTAAAACCGGACATCATCCATATCTTTACATATTTTCTTAATATTAATTCTCAAAAGCAAACAGCCAGTTGAAAAGCAGCCAACAATAAACTTAAGAATTATAAAAGCATAGATGATAAAGCTATTTGTAGCTATTGAATAAAGAAAACAATTTAACAACATTAATAACATTAAAAAATATATAGGAAAATGTTTGTATCATTAACTCAAAGATTTAGAAAAATCAGATTATGAAAAATCTGGGAACATTATATAAATTTGGAACGTTGATTTAAAACTATTTTATATCCCGTATATCCTTACAATTTATGAATGATACTTGATATTATTTGTTAAAGTTGTTTACATAAAAGACTTTAAAAAAATATATCAATTGGAGATGACCACAAGATTAAATGTAGTTAAAACTTAATTTTATTATATTCTCCTGAAAAATTGAGATCTGTTGATTAAAATTTTCTGTAGTTCTTCTCATTAGTTTGCTTGATAAAACTGCCGCAAATGTTGGATTCCAAAAATATGCTGAATTCGCCAATAATAACAGAATTTTTAAGTATCCCGTCCTTATGAAAACAAATTAATCTTCATTACTGCATGTGGTATGAATGAGTATTTTGTCCTTCAAAAATAAACATAAATGTTTATTTTTAGATTTTACATAAACACAGATCAAAATATTTTGCCAGCCAGAAAGTTGAAAATAAGAAAAATAATATTTGATATTAATTCAAATATTATTCAAAAATCTCAAAAAAGCAAAGATTTTATGCATTTATTTTTCATTCAAATTTCACTCGTCAAATACTAATGTTAATTAAGTAGTGCGATGATGAATTTCATCTTAAGTAAACAAGTATGAAAAATGAAATTCCTATCTGTTTAAAAATCATTAATTTGGTGATTTCTCCAAAACCATTAAGATAGAGTAGGAATTTTTTATCAGTGACTTGGAGATATTTTCGAATTAGATTTTTTTTTTTTTGCATTTTTTAATATGTAATCTGCATTTACGTACATTCGTGAGAGAGTATTGGAAGGTGGAAAGAAAAGATCGATAATATTTCACAGGATTTTTATGATGGATTCTTTATAGGATTCAAAATGAGATATTTTCAAAAATATCAGTTAAGTGAGTTAGTGGATTTCATTTTAAATTATTAAACTTAAAAAATAAAATTCAAAATGGTTTGAAAATCAGTAACTTTTTCTTCTTTTTTACAACTATAATGGCTCTAGTGGTTCATTTATACTTATAGTATGACCTTAGTGGTTCATTTGTACTTGTAGTATAGCCTTAGTGGTTCATTTGTACTTGTAGTATGGCCTTAGTGGTTTATTTGTACTTGTAGTATGGCCTTAGTGGCTCATTTGTACGTGAATCTGACCTTAGTGGCGCATTTATACTCGTAGTATGATCTTAATGATTCATTTATACTTGCATACATAACGATTCATTTATACTTACAAATATTTGAACATAAGTTGTTTTAAAAAACATTTTGCAGCTTCAAATTTCAAAAGTTTGTCATGATATAATTAGTATTTCCGTACATTCTAGCCAAAATCTGTACGATTCAAGTTCAAATTACAAGGTAGAGAGGTAAGAACTTTTCGAATGATTTTAAGTATGGTTATTTTATAAACGAGCCTGCGAATATAAGTACTTCAATCTTAACTTCAATTTTTTTTACTTTTTAATTTCTTAAAGTAAAAAATAGTTCAAGATATGACTAACTTAATCTCAAGCTCTTAGACTTGAAACTAAACAACGGGATTTGTGGACTAGCATTGACCTTCTTTTGAAAGATGAGGATGGTCCATGATCCGATACTTTGCTCTAATCCAATTTTCTTGTCACGAAAATGAGAGAAAATCTGAATGCGATTAATTTAATTGGCTTCTGAAACCATGTCATTACCTTAAATTGTTGAGAACAAAAATACCCCAACACTCAATTTTCCTTCAACCGAGATAGTAAGGAAAATAGATTTTCTTTCAAAATCGGATATAAGAAAATTTTATCCTATTCTAAGTTTAGAATGGAAGTCTAGAATGGACTGAAGTCAGATTTCTTCCCATTGTTACTAATGGCACTTTACAAGCGCGATGGTACTTATTCGCCAGCGATTTAAGCGGAAATGGACGTCTCTTGTTTTCGCAGCAGTGCCAACTAGAGCCAAGAGTGCGACTAAGCTACTTCATGCCTCACATTCGCTTTCACAACCCCTTTTAAGAGGGAGCACTTTCAAATCCCTTCACAGATAGAACACTGAAGAACAACCACGCACGAACCGGGACGCTGGAAAGACGCACTACCCCTCTGACAGGACGCCGTGAGATTTCTTCTTAATAATGACAGCGTGAATATATATTCTTAAACCAATTTTCAATCACTGTTCTAATTATCATGATCGTAATTTCAAGTCTCTATGCAAAAGCATTTTTTTCCGTTAAATCTGCCTCTTTCATAAAATCTGGACAAAAAAAAACAATTGAAATGTAATTTATTATTCCAAACGAAGCAACATTTTTATAATTATTAAATTATTCGTCATTTTATTTGTCTAGCTTAATTTAGCTTTTTAATTAAGACTTCATCCCTGCAGTGCTTCTTCAGTTTCTTTCTTCGTGATTATAGCTGCGAATATTTTTAAATAGGCTGTTAAGTATGACTACCTTTTCCGAGTATATAAGCATTGAAGTTCCTTTCAAGGTTAAACTTTCCTCTTCCATAGATTCTAAGGAGGCAATTGAACTTATTTTACTATTACAAATGCAACAACATTTTTATAATTCTTTTATCTATTCCTCTCTTATTCTTCTGATAATTTTCTTGTTTCTAGAATCTTCTTATTTTCTTTTATTCTTTTGCGATTCTTGTGAAATATCTTTGAATTTTCATTAAAAGGATTCTTGATTCCTTAGAATTACAGGCTCGTGGATAGAAAAATATCTTGTTTGAAAACTTTGAAATCCTAGTTGTGGTTTTTAATGGTTTCATTACAAGAAAAACTGTTTCGGAAACGCAGAATCCAATTAAAGCTACAATATTCAAATACTTATTACATGCTTGAAAATGATAGAACTTGAGAATCTATAACAATTACTTTAAAATAAATTGGAATTTTAATCATATTCTTAACACATTTTAATTTTCAATCTATTTTAAGGGAATTTTGATATTCATAATATCCTTTTCCTATAATTTTCAAACATTTCATACTTTTAAGATTTTATTTTGAAGCCCATATCTTTGATAATAAGGAATTATTTTCTACAGTTTTTTACACTAATATAAGTTTGCTTTTTTGAAATTTTTTTTTGAATTTTTACTATTTTAAATTTTAAAAACTTATTCTACTTTTTATAATTTATTATAATAATTATTAAGGAACATTCTGATCAATTATTCACAAATATGCTCCTTCTCAGAATTTTTAATTAAACCAAGTAAAATCAAACGATTAATGGGAGATCCGCTTTCAAAATGTTCAAATGTTGTATTATTAGCATCAACATAAATTTTTTTCTGAAATCTAGCATATCTAGCAAGTGAAAAATTCAATTCTAAGATTTTATCTTTAAAAACATTAAACAAACCAAATTCAACAAATGTGTGTGCAAAGATAAATGCCATATTTACACATTGAAAAACAATATTGGCATTATTCTATACTTTGTAAATAAAACAGGAAACTTACTGCCTCTCTTTATTTTGGATTTTAATCAATCTTTTCAGAGGAAATAAAGGTTGGCTTTGTTATAGATACACAAGAAGAGAAAAACTTCTTTTTTTCTTCCAAAAACGATACATTTTAAAATAAAAGGTAAAATGAGGGAAAAAAGGTAAGTCACCAAATTCTACAAAATAGAAATCGCCACGTTTCTAGGAATTAGTCATAAAAATTCAAAATATTTTCGCTCTTCCCAAAATATAGTGCTCGTCTCAGAAACAATAAAGCTGCATTGTCATGTGAAGGTTAAAAAAATTTGAAGTACTTTAGTTGCTATGGATGCAATAACTTAAGGAACTGAAGAACACAAAATTTGAGCATTCAGGACGAATTGAGATATTTCAACTTTGTATAATTTCATTATCATCCTACATGTTTTTGCATAATCTATCAGGAAAAAGGCAAAATTTTTATTAAATCTAAGTATCATTATTTAGTCCATGCAGTACTATTCTTTTATATGCATAAAATAAAAGAAAGTGTAAAATATATTTTGAATTTCCCTTATATGACATTATACACATATTATATTTTTATGTACTTAATAGTGTTCTTGAAAGTTTTTGGATTCGTCAAACCTTTCATGTATAGATCATATTTTCTTTCTCGAACACAGAAGGAAGTATTGCAATTAACGAAAAATTACGGGGAGTGTAGCACGGTGGCTGGTGATGGCCCTTAGAACTCAATCACAATTCCCGTTATGATATTATTGAAGTTTTTTGATGCATGACAGGAGAGTAAATAATGCTGCCAAGCCCACTTTTCAGATTCAAGCACCTATAAAAAAATTGTTTTAGCAAAAATATTGCCAATTTACCAAAGGCTTTCATCAAATGAGGTAATGAGGTATTCTCCACAGTGTCATTTGGAGAAAATGCTCAAAAGTTACAACTACATCAATCAAACAGAATAGAAGAAATAGCAAACAGAATAATATCAATAGCAATCAGAAGAGCAGAAATGTACATTTAATCAATTTTGATACGCGGATTAGTTGTTTAATGTTTCACGCTAAAATTTATGAAATTTTGATTTTTCATTAGTTTTCTTTTATATATCTTCAATATAAAAATATAATATTTTGTTTCTATAAATTTTCGCATTTTTTAACTTTAAAAAATTGAGAATAACTTGAATGACATTTTGTAAAAGTTATAAGGAAATTGGATAGATTTATTATTATTATTTAGACGAATACAAACTTTAAATGCATTTTTCTCTATGTTCATTTTTTGCTTATATACTACATTTCAAAAGATAAAGGCTTTCTTAAAAATGGAGGTAGAAATGTGGAATTTCTTTGATGTCCATAAATATATGTTTTACGAAATTTAACATGTTTAGCTTTAAGCTGAGTAAATATTTTTTTTAATATGTCCAGAGTCAGAATTCCTGAATTTTTCAGATTTTTTTTGTGTGTTTTTTAAAGTCAAAAATTGTGAAAAATTAAATACTGTTGGTAGGAAAAAAATCCATGCTAAGTTTTTTATAGTATATTAATAGCGGCCAAGAAAAAAAAATTGGAAAAATCTTCATACATAAAAAAGCCTTAGGGTTTAAAAAAAAGACTTAAAATTTAATAAAAGCTTATTTTTTTAAAGTATTAAATTATTTTAAAATTTTTAGGAAGAGTTATAAAGTAATATATTACATAAAATAAAAGTGAAATATAGTTTAAAACATTAAAATTGGATGAAAAAAATTGAGGTACTGTGTCGCCTTAACTAATTTCAGTAGTTTCAGTTTTCAAACGTTTAGAATTCTCTTTTCTTATACATCGAATTTTTAAGCTCGCTCCCCATACTCTTTCTAAATTTACTCTTTGAGTGACTTTACTTTTAATGAGTGAACATGCACATTGCATCTCATAAAATCGAGCAATGATTTGATAACTTAAATTTTTAAATAAAAATTTAAATTTAATCTTTCATCAAATTCTTGTCAAGACCTCAAATAAAATTATTTTGGATTTCTTCAAGACTACAGCAAAATTAAAACGGGTCCTTCTTTTTTTCAATGAACCTTGTATATCATACATAAAAAATAGTTATTATACGAATATGATATGAATACGAATCTCATTTTATTTTGCCATCTATTAGCGAAAGAAATTTTAATTATAATTTCGCTATAAATGATGTCATTAATTGAAAGTTGCTCTTAAATAATCTCATATTCTGTTCAACGTTTTCTAAAACCGGAGCTAAAAGTTCCATTGAAAAATTTTCGAGCAAGAAAATTCTGAATTTTTTTTTCTAAAAAATATATATTTAGTGACAATTGATTCTCGGAAACTAAATTGCAAAAGCAACTAACCAACGATAACCAACCTAACTTCCGCAAAAATGCTAGATTCACGTCAAAATAATATTTCGTAACTATTATATGCCAGTGCCATGAAAGCCGTTCTCGAGATAGAAAATTTTATTAGTGAGTATGCGAGAAAGTTTTGGAGAGATCACCCCGGCTGACTTTTTACTGAATTTCTTTCAGTAGAATTAATTCTTAAAATTATTATTAAATAAAATTTTATACTAAAACAATTTTAATCGTTTACGCAAGAAATTAAATTTTTATCATCACATTTATCGAAAGCAAAATTACTGAAGTACGAATCTCTGGTTAAATTATTTTTTATACAATCATTTAATAATTCAAACATATTTATTTTTTGTGATAAGTATAACTTAACACCTTCAACTCTGCCTACGAGATATTTCGTTTTTCAATTACAGGTTTTTGGGATCTAAAATTTGTCACTCATGCGAGATAAAGATCTTAAAAGTATTCATCTAGTATGCATTAGAATGTTCAACTTATCTAAACTGGCATAAGAAAAGAGATAAGTATCTGAAAAATGAGATATTTCATCGGTAGAGTTGAAAGCTTTTAAAATTCTCAGATTCATAAAAAATAGAATTCATATCCGCATTTATCGGAAACAAAATTACGAATCTAACCAATCACTCTAATTTCTACTGAATAAATAAATGAAGAAGTTTGTGAAAAGTAAAGGAACGAAAAAAAATTAAACGAAGAAATACAAACTACTTAATTGTAATAAATTTATTTAATTTGCATGTTATTTCTAGACAGAATGTAGTGTTACATCGAATACTTAAAAAAATAAAAGTTAAAAAACACTTGTTGAAAAGAATAAGCAAAAACATAGGTGTAAACTATATTTACTAAATAAATTTTTATAAATATGTTGGTTTCTCTCCATATTTTTTTTTACATATTATAGTCATATTAATTTAAATTAACATCGTTCATACTCGCTGAAAATTGAAATGTTTTTACTTAACGGTACAGACCTCTTGATTTTAATTAAAATGAAAGAAGAAATAACACTTGAAATAATCACTTTCTTCTTAATTAAAAGGAAATACGTTTTCATTTTTATATTATCTTATTTCTGGTCTTGCCTGCTTTAGAAACTTTTATCGTTCTTTTTCCGAAAATATCTTCCTACTGATTGAACGGTAATCTTCTCTAAAAATTATTACATTATTAATGAGATTTATCTAATAAGATGTATACAGAATTGCTTTAACTATAACAATTATTAATCTTCAGGAAGAATTTTTTTCTTTCCATTTTTTTATAAAATTCGGGCTCTACATACTTTTTATAACATTAAAAATATTTTAGACTCAATAATTCTGAATATAAATTATTTTTTAATTAGATAATTAAGGCTATTATAATATTTCGAGGTTCAGTAAGAAGATGGTTACCAAGTTATTAAATCTTCCCTTTTTCTGAAAGTTTCAAAAAAAAGAAGGAAAAATTGCTAATTGATAGCTAAATTAAGAAATATTCGTTAATTTTTTTACTGCAAACATTCAAAAATTATGAAATATATGTAAAATTTAAAAAATATCGTTCTTTCGATAAATAATCTTGCTAAGTTAGGAATATTAACTAGAATCTAATAGTTTGAAACAAGTAATATAAAAAGATTCTTGGATAATTATTTAGTTTAGAACTGAATCCTCTAAAAGTGCATATGAAATATGTGGAAATAAGAAAAATGTAGCCGAAACTGTCTTTAAACTGAGCTAGATATCCTATTGTTATGGAAATGATGATTTCGTTCAAAACAGCGGTGGATCCCAGGAGTTTCAACAGTACTTTATTAGATAACAGTAATTAGCAAAAATTATGCCTAGCTCAATTTTAGCTCATTGAGGATTGAATCACTCTGTTTATCAACATCTTAGACTACTTTGCACTTTTTTGAAACAATTATTATTCGGATACAAGTCATTCAGAGTTCGAGTCAGCTATGTGGTTATTGTTGTTACTTATGGCACTTAACAAAACCGCTGACAAACTGTCAGGGAGGTTCTGAACATCCGAGGGCAAAACTCTGACTTCTAGCTCGTGAAGATGACACGCTTATTCGCTGCACAACCTCTTTTTACATGGGGGGAGGGGGTTCTTTCACACACCTCACTGATCGAACCCAGGTTATGGAACAAGCACACCCGAACCAGCCATCGAACCTGGAACACCCAGGAAGGAAGGAAGGGAGGAACGAAGGTATGTTCTCCAGCGTATGCACCAGAAACGCAGTTCTTCGCTTGTGCCGGATTAACAACGATCAATGCCACAAAAATTGCTTAAATTGTAACTGATACCACCGAGGTGCCATGTAAGAAAGCCATAGATGAGAAAGAAAAAAAAACGAGTACCACAAACAGAATAGGACACCCAGATTGCGAGAGAAAAATCAACCCCAGGTTATGCCGCCGTCTATGCCAAGTATATCTATTGATGATGATGTCTTATCCGCCTTAACACGGAAAGGGGATGCAGCAGCTTGTAATGGTAAAGACCCCCGAGCACCCGAAAGCAGAAGTCTGACTTCTAGGTCAAATGAAGATGACACACACACACATTCGCTTGTACAATCCTTTTTTACAGGTGGCCTCATTCACACATCTCATAGATCACAAGGAAGGAATAACCATACCCGAACCAGGACTCGAGCCGGGGGAGTTCAGATCACAGGGAAGACGCACTACCTCTAAGCCAGGACGGCTGCAGGCATATCTATTGCAATGAATAATTGAGACTTTTCTTAGATTTAAAAAATTTCTTCATTTTCTTTAAGCAGATTTTATTTACATTTATGTCGATTCATTACTAGAAGAAAAAATTTTCTATTCCGAAGACATCCAATTCTCTTTATGAGGCATCATCCATTTTATTTCAAAAATATGTATGGTGTATCAAATTTAGATGCCCTCAAAATCAGCGGGAACAATCTCACCGGAATTTTCTCAGATAAATGTTTTAATAAAAGTTCTATCCTCTTATTTAAATAAAAACTTATTTCTTTTTTAATAAATAAATGTTTTTATCTTTTATAAATACATTTTCTAAATTGAAATTTAAACCCTTTCCATTCGCATAATACGTCAAAACTTGAGGTAAGGTAGTAAACTTCATCATATTTTGAAATTTCATATGAGCACTTTGTGTATCGTAATAAAGAGAAAAAAATTTGAACGCTGTTTTTATAACCATTCAAAACCAAAATTTGGCGTAAGACTAACATTTAATAACAGGGTCAGATACCAAATTTCTTATATCTAAAACACTACGCTTTTGAGTTGTTGTTCTTACATACATGTAAACTTAAAGATCAATAGAGATTTTTATAATTTTAATTAGTTAAAAATTTGATACGGATCAACAATTTAATTTCTAAAACTGCTTATTAAATTTCATCTGTCTAGCTTTTTAAAGTTAAAAGTCTGAAGCCCATCTCTCAAATTTTATCTATTCATATAATCACTGCATTCACTTGCACTTGGAGAGACAAATTTCCGTAAAAGGATGTTTGAAATTTTAAGTAAATTTACAAATTTGGTACAATGATGATATACAAAATTTCTTCCGCCTAGCTAAAAGTGTTTTTGAGTTATCGTGCTCATAGAAAAATAGACAATTTGCAAACATTTGAAACAAAACAAGACAAATTAAGGGAAATGTGAATGTGGAAAAATGCAGCTTTTGAAAATCTCAAGATTGAAGGTCAAGACGATTTCAGAACAATCGCTTTGTATATTTTGTGCACGAGAAAGTGAAAAAATGCTAAACATTTCGTTGATAAATTGCACAAGAGGTTGTAACAGAATAAAATTGCATACGATGACAACAGAATTGAAAAGATGTAATAAAATATTACTCCATTTTTTATACAAACTTGTAGAATTATCTCTCAGAGAAAACATTAGAATTCTTGGGAAACTGATTTGTGAGGGCAAATTACTCTAACTAATAAATTCCTCCCTTTGTTTTTTGTATGGCCTTCTCGTGATTCCAGAAAAGACGAAAATTTGCAACAAGAGTGAGCAAAAGAATCTGTAAATAAAAAGATTCAGAAAAGCAAAATTAAAACTTTCTCTGCTATAGTTCAGACTTTATCTACTGAAAAATGATATGCAGTAGATAGACGATACAGAAGATCATATAGTGTGAATATTTCTTGGTTAGGACTTTTAAAGGTTCAAAACATTAAAAAAAACTGCAAAAATACAGATTAATGATATTTAAGATTTATTGATATACAAACAGTAAAAATTATTTCCACAATTCACGCAACTTAAAAAGGTTTTTATTTAGAAAGGAAACTTCTAATAGATATATCGCCAAAATTCTTGTATTTCCTGGAATCTTCATTTTTGTTGCCAATGCTCAAGGTCATTAGTCTAGAGTCCTTTCTAAATACATAAAAAATCATTTCAAAACTCTCTTCCCTACTTTGAGACTTAGCACGCAGGAAAGATATTGCCGATTCGTAATCATATAACTTATTCCGCAATAACTCATAAAATTCATTCAAGTGCCTTTGTTTTCAATAGAGTACTTTGGTTACTTGACTAAATGCTTGCAAAATTATTCTTTTTACTTCATCCCAAGATAATCAATTTGATTATAAATCGATTCCATCAAAAAATATTTTTCACTCATGCTATTCGGGATTCTCAGAATTCATATTCTGTATGTTTGCGAGGCATCCGTTGGTACTAAAAGTTCACATCGTTAAGTAGGAAACTGATTTTGCTGACTTGTTGTTTGACAATTACTTCTTATAGTGATGATAACATTTGTAGGAAATTGATTTTGATATATTTCGCTTTTCAAACGAAACAGAAGTTTCAACTTTATTGATATAAATCTTAGAATCAATTTAAGTCAATGGGAACGGTCTCTCCGAAACTTTCTCGTATACTTTCTAATAAAAATATTATCATTCTTTTTATTCCGTATGAATCTTAGGCAAAGGTTCCACATTTTTAATTTTCAGAGCCCCACTCATGAACTTCTGAATATTCTTACATTATTGGTAATTGGGTATTAGAAACAGCATACCATTGAAAAAGCCTAATAACGTGGTTTCGTTGTCGTCTGTTTTAAAGATTAATTTTTGGCATGTGGTTAATATATAAAAACCAAAAAACTAAATTTAAACGAAATTCGACATATAATTACCAATGTGGTCATAAGATCATATAACCACATTTATTGGTAAATATGTTTTTGAGTTATAATGTTTGCATGCACATGAATATACAAATGAACAGACAGTCAACCCCTCAATCCCAAAAACTCCCCAAAATTTTCCTACTTTTAAATGCTGAACCTGCATACCAAATTTTATTTAATTAACTTATTACGTTTTGTTGTAATCGTTTTAGCTTGTGGTCTGGCAAACAGAATTCAGCTGAATGAATTTCATTAAATTTGAAAGGAATCTACAAATTTGGTGTTATGATGATATACCAAATTTCAGTCATATAGCTCAAGGTAATTTGAGATATATAGAAATAATTCCAAAAATATGTTTTTAGCACTCCGAAGGGCCTTATATATGAAATTTCGTCAAAATTTTAAGCTCACATTTTTTGACGCTTGCAATATTTTTTTTTCTTTGTATCGTGTATACTTCACACAGTGAAAATAAAAAAGGTATGTGCTGAATATGAAATTAAAGCAAGAAATACGAATTCCCCTTTATAATTATAAGCTATAAATAACTGCACATGGGCACTGCAATAATTACTGCCATTTCATCTCCTCATTGCAACCAGCCGTACAACATTACCCAGAATGCAGTTAATGAAATACAATCTTATTTACTAGTATTTTTCTAATGGTTGTACAAAAGTATTAAAAGCAATTCTCATTTTTCTTGTATAGTTATTACAACCGTATATTCACATATAACAAAATTAATAGTTGTAGTCACTGTCTATATTGCCTTAATATTCATTTCACTTCTTGGATAAAAGGATTTTTCCCTTAGTAGGAATGCCATAACATAATAATTGAATTCTCATTTTGATTTGATTTTTTAATTATAGTAAGTTTCATTTATTAAATTATTATTGTTATTATTTTGCTCAGACTAAGAATGCCCATTCCATAATAACAATTCAAGATAATGTATATTCTGTTCATAAATTGTCTCTACTCTTATCATATTTTATGAAATTTTTTCCATTTTCAAATCAAATGAGTTGTTAGGGAGAAAATGGAAATAAATCTAAATAACTGCAGAAAGAAATGAAACAACTACAAAGGACTTTAGAAAACCCATTTTGTTAGATGTTGTGTATGAAAAAAATATTTTTAGGAGATGACACATTTAATTCTTGAAAGAATAACTTAGTATTATTGTAGACCCTTATTATTCCTTTGTATTCTACAATGGATGTATCATTTCCAAAACCTATTGAACTGCAGGTCGATACAGCTTCAGAACAAACACAGTTTTGTTACAAATTGCTTCGTTTTGAAACTTTTCATCATATTTCTTTAAGTAATACACTTTTAAACTCATTATCAATTGAATTTTTCTTTTATGTTCCAAGAATAAAGAAGTATGCTTCTCCTTATGCTTCATATTACTTCCTAATAATGAAGTCATTTTTTTAAAGTTTCCCTGAGCACTGATCTTGAATAATAATTAAAATTAACTCTTCCATGTGAAAAAAAAAGATTGATGAGTTAGCTTTGTACTGATGATTTTATAATTAGAAAAACTGAAGCACCGCGTTCTCTGAGAGAAATTTTAATTAGATAGTATTTTGAAGGCTGGCTAACTATTCTGTTCAATTAAAATAAAAAAGGCTCAACTGCAATTTGGTAGAAAAAAATTATTAAAAAAAGGAATTAATTAAAAAATTTAATCAGTATGATATAGCATATTTCAAGAACTATGTAAATATTGCATTCTTCTTTTTAGTTTCATTTGGCGCGTGAATCAAATGAATTTATCGATCTTGTAATGCCGAAATTATTTCTACGAATATACCATTGAGAAAGGCTCTCATTTTTTACTAAACATATCAGAAGACAGTGACCCACGGAACTATGCTCCCTAAAATCTCAAATTTAGAAGGAAAATAAGTCAATGAAGGTATTCAAATTTCTAACAAAAAAATTACTTAATAAGTTGTTTTTTTGCAATATATTGTGAATTATGTATTGAATGATTCAAAATTTATCGTTGAAATTATTTGGGGAGGAAAGGAATGTCAGTAAACCAATTTCACGTAGGAGAGTATGTTGCAAATGTACGCATGTGCATGTACAAGGCGTTATGTGTACCCAACCAGTGTGCAGTTGGCCAGACCACTTTCACTATAAGTCGAGTCTGATAAAAAAAATTCACTTTGCACAACATCGTTTGTCGTGAATGTGTGGGCTGGAAACATTGGTGACTGTTTGTTGGGACTTTACTTGTTACCATCTCAATTGGTCGGCCGAGAATACTTAATCTTTCTGGGGACAATGTTACCAACTTTTCTGGGTACTGTTCCTGAGCATATCCTCCAAGATATGTGGTATCAACATGAGGGGCTCCAGCCGATAGCACAATTGTTGTACGTGATTACCTGCATTCCCATCCGTAGAGAATTCACTGCTTGATGAATCAGCAGAGACGCTCCGATCGTTTCACACCCAGGTCATATGATAGTTCATCAATTTCTTTTTTAGTGGAGAGAGGAGGGCATGAAAAACCAATTGTACAAAATTCCAGTCGACAGTGAAATGGAAAAAAATTTTACTAATATTGGCCTCTCCAGGTAATGTCAGTGGTTCCCCAGGCATTCTTTTTTTTTAATGTTTGGCTGTCAGTGCCATAGTGCTGAGTTTGTGTAAATAGCCGACAGTTTGTGCACCTTCTGTAAATCTGCACTTTATCTTTTTAGAAAAAATGTCAAATTTATTACTTCTTAATTAAAATATTTCCTTCTGTTCACTTCACTTTTCCATTTTGTCCACGCAGAGGGTATTAGAGGACATCTTTTCTCGTGTGAAACAGATGTATTGCCGAAATTTGAACAATAAATTTTGAATCACCCTGTATATTTACTCGGCTAAGAAAGTGCCATAGACTCTTCCAGAATTTATGCGACATTGAAAAAGAGACGCTATTTCTGAAATTTCTAAGATGACTACGGATTTTGTGCCTTTCGGGAAGTTTTAAGGTTTTTTTCTTCTTCACAAAAGGTCCTAAAGACGCCAATTGTTCAAGTTTGTTTATGCCAACCGCTTAGTTCAAACAGGTACATCAATCACTCTGACATAAACGTTCTAATTAGATAAGTGAATTCCTCAATAAATGTCAAACGAATAAATTTGATTTTTGAAGAAATTACGACTAATAAGAGTATATACAACTAAAGTAAGTTTTACTATACATCGACAATCAACAGGTAAGAAATTTTAAATTTGTGAACTGCTTAGATATGAATAATATTTTTGTTCTCCAGATCAAATCATTTGGGTTTAGTTTAACATAGAGCCTTAATTAGTACTATTCTTCTGGAGTTATTTTATATATTTTCAGTGCAATTTGGTTTCTTTTGTTTCTGTTTTTAGTTAAATTAGCCTGGAATTGTTCTCGGTATATAACTAATATATTAAACAAAGTTAGAAGTTATGTTATGATTATCAAAAGGCTTGGTTAGTTTCAACGGTTTTGAATGTAAAACACAATTCAAGAGGTCCACAAGAAACATGCATTTTGCAAAGAAATACTAAGTCTTTAATTTAGTTATTGCAAAATTTATATTTATTTCTTTATAAATCATCAGGGTTGTATGCCATAGTTTCAAGTGTCATAGTACCAATCATTCGACTGTCATTTTCAGAAATTTCCTTCTTTTTTCCCAAATATAATGGCTATATATTAACAAATCGGCAATAAAAAGCTGGGATATAATTTCAATTTTTTTTCTTGTTCAGAAAACCCAAAATATAGAAATTCTTTCAAATCTCTATATCAAATTAATTGACGCTTACAAGGCATTCCTCTTGATCAATAAGTTGAGGTAAAAAGGAAATTACATATTATCTTTGAAACATTGAGTATTTTAAAAAATTTGTGTCCTTTGCCTGCATCTACCTTTGAATCAAATCAACTAAGACTTGCGTCACCTAAAAACAATAGGGAATGAAGTAAAATTATAATGAGTCAAGCAGACCTCTATGTTTTGTTCCATTTCTAAGTAAAGGTTCTCGACATTCTTAGTGACTGTTAAAAATTACATTTTGCAACAATCTTATCAGAAAGTATTTCGGGAAAAATTTTGTTGAGTAGCAAAAAGTGTATTCTTTTGCTCGTAAAAAATGTATGCATGCAGTTCTTTACGCAAAATAAATCAGGAGGCAGATTCAAATCGTAAAGTTCTACAAGTAGGATTTAAAATGGAAATTTTGATAGACGGTTGTAGAAAATGAACCAAGCTACTGTATCTTAAAATAAGAAAATTTCATGAATAAGGACTTTTAAAGCCACATGAATACTAACGGATATTAAGGAGATTTACTTGATAGAAGGCATCAGGGTAGGACGTTTTAAAATTTCAGATATAAATATAGAGAAGACTTAGCGATAAAGATAAAATAAAAACTTCTCTTCTTCATTCTTAGACGATCATGGATTGCTAAATTTCTGGAATCTTCAATAAAAACTTCACTTTTGAAAAGATTTTTCAAATAGAAGTCATTTTTATTTGAAACGTTAGTTTCGCTTTCTCATTTTTAGTAAACCCGATTAAAATCTATAAATTGGCTGATTTGTTAACAATATCATTTCTGGCATTTATTCGTGATGTGTTGAAGATGATAAATCATATTGCTGTCATGCTTTGAAAGTAATAAGTCAGCAGTTTTGGATTGAAAGCCATGATTTTGAGCCATTATCAAACTTGATTTTGACAAGATTTTTCGAATTATACCTATAGAGCATTTTGTTTTTTAAAACATCAGGTTTACGTTCTCAAACTCTTTAATGAAAAAAATCCTTTTGCATGAATTGCATTTTACTTAGATATGTTTAACCAACTTAACATCCCATTTGAATGCAATAAATACTATGACTAATTCGGGTTGAACATAAGTGTGATCCTCAATCAAATGGCAACGATGATACCAGTGCTAGCAAATCACCACCAAAGCTGCTCATTAGTCTCATTCCTCCTCAACGGTCTCACCAAGAATATAATTATCCACCAAAGCTTTTATGGTCGAGCAAATTTAGTCTCTTACGATGAAAGAGTCATATTTGGGGTTATTACGGTTACCAAAGAATGAAAGAATAAATTAAAAAGATCGCCTCTATACTAATGATCTTCTTGGGACAATATAGGCGTCCACAAAGGTTTCTGTCCACATACATATACTGAACCGACCAAATAAGTTTGTTTAAATGATATGAATGGGATAGTGATACTTTCACTGTTTCTATTTGGTTTTATTACAGTTGCCAAAGAATGAAAAAATGGATTAAAAAGATCGTCTCTATATTAATAACCTTCATAGGACAATATAACGAATAGAGCAGGCATCCACAAAGATATCTGCTGACATACATATACAGAACGACCAAATATGTTTGTTTCATTGCTATGGATGGGATAGTGATACCTTCTCAGCTCGACCAAGAGAAACAATATTTTTGAGCTACATTTTTAATAAAATCTAGAATAATAACTAAGGGGAAGACACTGATCTCCATTGACTTCCACTTCAATTGGCATTAGCGTGTTGTCAATTAAACCTTCATTTAGATGGCATGGAATAAGGAATTCGTGCACTTCTAAACATTTGGCATTCAACTATTCTTCGTTAGATCTTCTGTAAAAAGTCAATTTGAGTAAAAACTTTCCAGTGTTGCTTTAAGAGAGAGTCTAAGGTGGTTTGATGTAGCAGCTCTTGGTCTTCTTGTCTTGTTGCATTTAAAACTCTAGCTCTTCTTATGTCTTCTTTTCAAGATTCTAAATTATCAGATGTGCATCTCTTAGCCTAGAAATTATAGAATGGTTCATATTCAATCATCTTTCTTCAAACAGATCAACTTTTGTTCTTCCAATGATTTTCCATAGGAATTCTTTAGATAAATTATTTTAATAATTCATATTACAATAATGTTAATGCAGTTTCTTATTCCAGAAATTACAGGAATTTTTTAAAGCTTACTTTGATCAAGTATTCAGTAACGTAAAATAACAGTAAATCTACTCATCTGCATGTCATATTCTGACGCAGTGTGACTGTTTTCACGCTAAACTTTAAAATATATAATAATAATAGAAGAAATTTATTTCTTCAACTTCACTTAAATTAATAAATTGTAATATCCAAAATATTCATATTCACAAATCAAATTACAGATCTAGATACTCCTCATTAAAACGATAGAATCAATCGCTGCTTGGAGGATAAGAGACTCAAGACCTAATTTACAGTAAATACGGTGTCTATATATATATGGCGCATATTAATTCTCTCTTAATGGATAGCACTCCTCCTCACTGATATGATGTGGAATTTCGAAGAGAGGATTGATATTCTGCTCTAATATTCCATTATCAATTTAGAGTTATGGGGTTGGTCTTCAGTACCCTTGATAATTTCAAATATTCATCGTTTCTAACAACTCTAATAAATAAATCAATTCTATCTAAGAGAAATTTCCATTTTGTTACTTGGCTCAATAAACAACAAAAAGAAAACTTTGAAATGCGTTAGAATAATATTCTTCTTATTTTCAACAGATGAGGGGAATAGTGGTGTAAATCGATAGTAAATTTAAAACACTTATTTTAATTGTCATTTAAGCTTAATCTGAGAAGGAGAACAAAAAATTAAAATTTAAAACACTTACTTTAATTGTCATTTAAGCTTAATCTGAGAAGGAGAACAAAAAGTGTTGCAAATGAAGGGTAAATGTTAAAGAGGGGGGCTAGATGTGATTTAAATGCGTTGTATTGCAGTACTTACTTAAAATTCAATGGAAATGTACAAACTTTTGTTGTTGCATTGTTAGATTCAAAATGTTTGAAACCATAAAATTTCGTTTATTTTTAATCTAAAAGTTTTAAAAATATCCTTGGAAATAAATGAGGAATGTACACTATTATTATACTAAGACGTCACGTATCATCTACTTAAAAACGCTTTGTTCACATACATTATTTCTTAACTATTTTCTTAGAAGAGAAATTGTTTAGTAACTGAAAACTAACTCTAATAATGAATAGCAAACTATAAAATTAATCTAATTAAAAATGTCTTTTCATTAGTTAATGCATCTCGCTTTTCAACCGGTAATCCACGAACTTTACCCTTGCGAAGATACTCCAATCACGATGAGAGCATCAAAGACATTTTATCAGTATACTTTTGAAAGCTTAAAAATTCCTAATTTATCCAATTGTAATAATATGTGTTTTTATATTTTGAGGAGATCAATTTGAATAACAGTTAAAAAATTAATAAACTTCAAAGTGCAATTTTCAGGGAAATTTAAAGTCATAATATTTGTATGTCTATGGTAATTAATTACATTTAAATTTATTTAAAAAAATTAATCTATATTCAGAATTCATAATTTCGTGGGAAAATGTAAGAATTTAGTGTTCCATTAAAAAAATTTACAGATGATTCTTGATCACTCCCAGACTAATAATGAAACCCTAATAATTGTAATTTTTGTTAAAAAGTTATGTTGTTTACTTCGTATGTCGTTTATTTATTCACAGGTTGTTTATTTTCCTCAAAGAATATCATCTGAACGAATAATTATATAATTATTAAATTAGAAACTCTCAAGTAGCATCATACTAATATATTTTTTTTCCAACCAAACTTGTAATCACTCTGTTTAGAAAAGCTACGTTGAGAACAACAAAAGTCATTTTCTATTTTTTCTGGACAAAAGAAACTATAATATTTCAAAGTTTTAGAATGTATTAGCAATGCATAGAAGGCAAATATTCATGAGAAAGGATTTTCATATCGGGAAAGTTAAATGAGCGCAAAATAGAACATTAATATTTATTCATCATATATTATAACATATAATTTTGTTCCATCTGTAAAACTGGACCTATTAAGACATAAGAGCAGTAGTACTTACTGTCCATAATACGAGTAATTTATTAATAAGGTCTTTCATATTATGTTTTAGACTGAATAAAAATTTAGAAGATGGAGCATTTATTTATTGTAAAAGATCATGCAAAATGCAGCTTTTCCAGTTCAAATGGAATTTAAGGCATAATGTATACTTCAAATTTTTATATTTGTAAACATATTTATAATCTTATTTTCTCACACATGTATTTTACACCTTTCCTATTGTTATTGTTTTTTTTTGTACTTCATACATTCGTTTCGCATAACACAGTTTTATTTTTCATTGTATTTCTTATTATCCAAACATAGAGCTCTTTTACATTTTTTAAAAAAAATTCTTATTCGCTTTGAATCTATTTAAAATCTAATTTTTCTCTTTCCGTTCATATGATACGTAATAATTCTTTTTTACGGTCTATCTAGGCCCGTATCAAATCGGATATGTCACATATAAGCTTTCGAGTTCTCTTGTGTTAACTCTTTAGAGTTAAATGGGTTTTAAAGTTCTCCACCTTTTGCTTAACATTTTATTTATGGCGGAATATATTTTAACACACTTCGAAAGGTTGCTCATACAGTTGAATATTTTTCTTTTATTTTTTATACTATTTGCAGTGATGCGAAGAAGAGGTAAGTTCTAAATAATAGGAAAAAAATGAATTTTCTTAAAAATCAAAACGCATAAGTAACTTGTTGCTCTTGTTGTGATTAAGGTCGACTAATTGAGTAATGCACTGAACTTTGTCATTTAATGGCATATTTTGTCCCGTCTCTTAAAATTCATTATGAGTGAGTAAATAGTTTTGCAATAAAAACCTATTATTTGATGCTTCGAACTAATTTCATGCTAAATTAATGATTAGGTTGTATGTATATCACCATGTAAATTACTGAAAATTTCTATATTATTTAATTTTTTTTAATTTATGAACTTTGAATACATTATTTGCTTTTCATGTAAAGTTCTTTGTCCAGTTAAAATTCAGTATATCAAACCTTAAGAAGCGAAAATTGCTAACTAAAAGAGTACTAAATTGTTATTAATCAAATGCGTATTCAGGTAGTAAGATTAAAATATTATATATTAACCAATTTTCAGAAAAATTTAATTTTAAATAAGTGAAATCATTTTTTTTTCTTCTCATTTTTATAAGAAAAATTCAGTACTACATAATTTTGTGTTTAAAAAAACGTATGCCTGAAACAATTAATGTGTATCCCCATCCATTTTGTTCTAGGTAAAATTACCTGCTTTATCGATTAGGTATTAAGGGCGGAATTCTCTCTAAGTAACAGATTATTTTGTTTCGTTACGTTCTCTTCGTTGAAACTGGTCGAAAAATAACTACTTATAGCTCTGAGCCCTTGTCTACATTTTTGTGCGCATCTGAAAATTCTTAATAAGTTTTCTAATCTAATAAAAACTTTGAAAGAGCCATTACTTTTTGAAATGGGGGGGGGTATTTTTTATGCTTTAATGCTCAAAAGCTATAACGAAAACAGAATATTCAATCATTGAAACATAATTAAAAATTGAATGGATTTATTTAAATAAATTCTTTCCAAAAAAAACTGTAATAAATTCCCAAACGACATTCATTCTTAAATTTACACATTATTTCCTCTTTTACAAATACAATAATTACTGCAGAATTTGATGCAACTAAAAAAATTATAATTCTAAGATATGTATGTAATGTTAAAATATTTCTTTTTTCATTTACAGATCAATGTTTACCAAATATCTGTAAAACGAGACATTGCAAGGAAAATGGTTTTCGGAACTCTCGAATCCCATAGACATTTCATTTAGCATATTTTATTCATTCTACTTGTAGACTGAATGCTGATTTTTTTTATTCAGTCGAAGAATGTATAGAATAGCAAAGAATCTTAAACCTTATTTCCCAAATCTAATTTCTGTCAGAAGACGCTTTTAGTTGATCATAAATAAATGAATGCAATTTATTCAATGCTATGAAGTGAGGGAACTACACGATGTAAAATACGTTAGAGTACTATATTTTACAATTCACTTCCTGGGATTTAAAATAAGATTTGCTATGTGTACTTCCCTATTGAAATAATGTCATGTGATGAGAAAAACTGATTTTACTTCCGTATAAAGAGAGAAAGTAATTCAAAATATATTCATGTTAGAAAAGAGACAATTCCATTTTTGAAACTTTTCACTCATGGAATAAAAATAAACTACATTTAGGTATACAGAAATTTTATTTTTCTTAGCATTTGTAATTGAAATTAAATAGTAAATCACTATTTACTATTAATTTGTAATTGAAATTAATAGTAAATAGCTATCTTTTTCATTTCGGGAAAACTTTTCATTCATATTCTTTTCAAAGCAAATAAACCTAGTTTTGAGCTTTTAGTCGTCGAGATCCACTTGTAATATCTCATTCTAATTAATATATTTTTAAATTTAAATTCTAAATTTAAATCAGAAAAAGACATTATTTTTTTATACAAAATTTACGATTAATCCAAAAAAATCTCAAGTGTCCAATGGATTTTTGATCGAATTTTTTAATTAAATTTAATGACAAAAATTTTCAAAAGGCGATAATGTAAATTACTTAGTTACTAGTGAAGTTGATCATAGAATTATAATAGAATAAAATGTTTTATAGTTGGGCGAACTGCAGTTGCCCCTAGTCAATTCAAAATCCGATAGTGTTTCAAATGGTATTTCTCAAAGACTGAAATATACATCCTCTCTAAACCACAGATATTACTCTCCCTTTGTTTTTCTCATACACTTGCAAAACTAATAAATTTTAACTTCCTAGAATATGGTGCAATTAAGTGTACAGATTTTAGACATCTTGCTCGAATAAATTTTTTAACTGGTTTAATTTAACAAAAATCCAAAATTTAAGTTTACTGGTTTTTACTTCACCGTAACAACCTTGAGTACGAAGATTATAAATTGATGGAAAGATAACCAATAATGGATGTAAACTAATCCCACCCTACCTTAGCATCTAAGGTAATCTGAAAATCAGAACATCAAGGATATCAAAACAAGCACTATAATTAGCATATTATAAACCCCTTAAAAACATGATTCATACGTCTATCTCTTACATAGAGTACGACTAATCATCGGATTGACGCAATACCATCTCATTAACCCTTAACTGGGTACTGACGATCTGTGAAACCGCTAGCTATGGACTTTCGATCACCCCTATTCTATTTTTAGATCGATAGAATGGATTAACCCGGTAGTTACTTGTTTTGTACCTTTAATACATGTGCACTTTTTCAACCGGTTTCAGTGGATGCCTTTTAAAATAATTCAGTTATTTCTTTTAGTGCGGTCTCTAAGACCGCATCTCTCTGTTAGTGTCCCGGTGATAAACAAGGCCGAGCAGATGCCGCTAAAACTTAGGCCTCGAAATATCATACAATTTACTGATCATATTATGAAGCAATGCTCCAGACACTTTTAAATGAAGCAGAAATTGATTTTAGTGTTAAGGGTAGTTGTACAGAAGAGTTTTTCGATTAAAGTCCGCATTCAACTGATTCTGATATGTATATTCAAAGTTAATTATTTTTTCTAGTGATAATGTATTTTGAAAAATTTATAAAATATATTATTATACCAATAGAAATATATATAGAATTTATAGGTAGAGTTTTATGCTAGTTCTTAACTCACATATTCAAAATACCATAGAAAACCGTGATATAAAGGACATACAAGCCGATAAAAAAAGGTTAAATTTTACCCATTGTTAATTTTTTTTCATAAAATTGTTGAATTTTACATTATATTGTTTTCTATACACTATTAAAAACTGGAAAAATAAATATGATTTAAAAAGTAAAAAGTAATATGGTTTTTCAAGAATATTATTTGTTATAACTTGCAATATGATAAGAAAATGCATGTTCTAGCGCATTTATTTTTTTCAATGATAATATATTTTGAATATATATATCGAGAAAATATCCTACAGAATATATTGGACGATTTTCATACTGATACATTCATTAGAAAATTTAATTCGAGTGTAAATTAAATGCCGTCTCGTAGACAGCACCTCCTCAGTTAATTCAAAATATTTCATCTCCCCAGTTAAGGGTTAATGCAGTGATTCACAACCTGTGGGGCGCGCCCCCCTAGGGGGGCGCGAGCATATCCAAGAGAAAATGTTATTTAAAAAAATTGATTAAGTTACTGAAAGGAAAGAACATACATACAAAACAAAATACATTTCGACATATTTAATAATTAACTTATTAAATTAAAACAACTTACTAAATTAAAAACAAATTTAATAATTATTAGTGACTTCCTTGGGCCTGTTTTATAGAGCAAAGTTTTTCGAAGGAGGGTTTCATATTAGAAATAGACACTCTCAGTTCTTTTTCTATAATCAGCTGAGATCTATATTTTGTCTTCAAAGAAGCCACAGCAGAAAATCCAGTTTCGCAAAGGTAAGATGTTGAAAATGGTAGTAGAATACGAAATGCCCTTGTTTTTAGTGCAGAAAATTCATCATCCACTCCTGCCCAAAATTCAAAGAGTGATTTATTACTAAATTGTCTTTTGGTTTCGCCGCTTGCTGTGAAGTCTATGAAGGTTTCTTCCTCTTCAATTGAGAGTCCTTCTGGAGTATTTTGAAATTAATCCCTCACCCACTTGTAACTTGATATCAGTTTGTCGTCAGCAAGAAAGTACTTTTTAAAATTCTTTGCTAGCATTGCCAAATGATTTCCAATGGTTACAAAAACAACTTTTACATGTTGTTCTTCAGCCTTGTAAGTTTTAATACAATCATTGAAGTTTGCACACCTTTTTAAGTTTTCTTGCTTTAAATTTCTGCTCAACAATTCCAATTTCTTACAAAAAGTATTAACTTTATCACTCGTATCCAATATATGTGTATTTGCTCCTTGCAGTTGAAGATTCAAGTTATTTAATTTCTCGAATATGTCGACCATGTAGCTCAATTTCATCACAAATAAACTATCGCGAAAATTCTCAGCTTCCGGTCTGTTTTCCTCTTCTAGGAAAACGGCGATTTCTTCTCTTAATTCATAAACACGTTGCAAAAATTTCCCTCGTGATAACCATCTTGCCTCGCAATAAAATAATAACGCTGAATGTACTGCGCCCATGTCTTTACAAAGTGCGGAAAAGATTCTTGATTTCAGGGGTCTCATTTTTATATAATTTACAACGGTTACAACCTTAGTTAACACAATATTCAAACCAGGACTCATTTCTTTGGAAGCCAAAGCTTCTCTGTGGATCATGCAATGTGTCCAGACGCACTGTGGTGACTTTTGTTTCACAAGGGCTTGAATACTTTGGAATCTTCCGGACATAGAACGAGCACCATCGGTGCATATTCCGACACAATTTTTCCATTCTATGTTTGCCTCGTTCATAAAATCATTTAAGATAGCAAATAATGAGAGTGCTGTTGCTTTGAGTTCTATTGGTTTGCAGAAAAGTAATTCTTCTACTACTGACAAATCATCACAAAATCTAACATAGGCAATTAAATGAGCATCTTTATTACTATCTGTTGCCTCATCGAGTTGTATTGAAAACAATTTGTCACGTAACTTCGACAAAAGCTGACACTCTATATTTTCAGCTATATCAGCAATTCGATGGGCAACACTATCATTTGAAAGAGGTATAGACTGCAATTGTTTTGCAAAATTATCTCCAAACATAATTTCTACAATCTCAATTGCGGCTGGCAAAATAAGCTCTTCACCAATGGTGTGAGGCTTTTTACATCTGGCTATTTTATATGAAACTTTGTAAGAGGCAATTAAAGCTTTTTCCTTCACAGACAAAGTTTTTTTTAACAATGATTTTTGCTTTTCATATGATTTTAATTTTAATTCGAAGAATTCTCTGGGTTTGTTTACGTACTCACTATGAAGCGTTTCCAAATGTCATTTAAGTTTATTGGGTTTCATACTGTCTGCCGCCAACATTTTTGAGCAAATGATACACAGGGGCCTTTCTTCTTCATTTACTTCAGTACTAGTAAACCCAAAATTTAAGTATTCTTGAGAATATTTTCTTGATTTTATTTTCGGAACCACGCTTGTCTGTTTACTTGTTGATGCTTGTCTATCGTCTAATGCTCGTTTACGTCCGCTTAAAAATCTATCCATGATTCTGCATAAGTCTGCTACCGGTAATATTTAATATGATGAATTGCCATTACAGTAAAAGCTCCTTATCCGCGGTTTCACTATTCGCGGATTAAAAAAATACGACCCAATTCCTCTATTCGCGGCTAAAAATTTCTTTATTCGCGGATCTAATGAGTACATACACAATAATAAAAGGATTCAAATAAGTATCTAACTCAATACCCTTGGTAAATACCGTGAAATGGACTAGTAAAAAAAAGTAAGATAGATCTTATTACACTTTTGTATAATGCTGCAACGATTAAAAACTTGAGCTAATTATACGAATACAGAATCGATGATTCAATTGAATACAATAATCCACCGGAAACATGAATAAGAAAAATGAATAGACAGGCAATAATAATAATGATGAAAAACTAAAGTCATTTTTTTTTTTTTTGCTTCTTCATTGGCGCCACTCCCGTCTGGCCAGATGAATCAAAAATATTTTTTAATGTTGCTGTTCCGCTCTACGGTAAAAGGCGCTTTGCGTGTTTTATTTTTTCGTTTTTCACTTTCATTACAAAAATTGTGATCGAGTAACAAGTCTCTTCCGCTCTTTTTCGAATTTATAATGTCTACTAAAAAAATGAGAAACGAGTTTCGACACGAAAAAAATCCGTGTTACCGCTTAAAGTGAAAACAGAAATGCTCGATCGTTTACGCCTTGGAGAGTCATGTGCATCCATATCACGCTCATTCAATGTCAACGAATCGACTGTACGATCGATAAAAAAATCCGAAGATAAAATAAGGTCGTCTGTAGCTTCAACTTCACTGTCTGCGAAAATTGTTCGTGATCCAGCAATAGAAAAAATGGAAATGGCGCTGTCATTATGGATCGAAAACCGCAACCAAAAAAGGGTGCCCCTGAGTGGTCCAATGGTCCGGGAGAAGGCAAAGCGTCTTTACGCTCATTTTAATGAACCTAATGATATCTGTAGTGGTGAATGTACAGATGGAGGATTTCAAGCATCGGAAGGTTGGTTCAATAAATTTAAGGTAAGACAATCATTGTATAACATTAAAATCGTTGGAGAAGCAGCGCCTGCAGACACTGCTGCAGCAGAACGATATCCAGAAGAATTTGCAAAGCTAGTAGCTGATGGTGGATACAAACCTGAGCAAATATTTAATGCAGACGAAACTGCACTGTTTTGGACGAGAATGCCAAACAAAACATTCATTTCTAAAAGCGAAAAGCCTGTTCCTGAATTTAAGGTAGCAAAGGATAGCATCTAAAATGTTCTAAAGCATCTGGAGATTGTGTCATTAAGCCACTGATGCTTTACAGATCCCTTAATCCTCGGGCTTTAAAAAATCTAAACAAGGACAACCTGACAGTGTTTTGACGCGCTAATAAGAAAGCGTGGGTTACAAGCGCTATTTTTTGTGACTGGTTCCGGATTTGTTTTATTTCTGAAGTTGACATTTATTTAAAAAAACAGAATTTAGACTTTAAAGCAGTTCTAGTTTCGGACAATGCACCAGGTCATCCTCGTGAACTTGAAACTATGCATCCAAATATAAAAGTGACATTTTTACCACCCAACACGACGGCTTTACTTCAACCTATGGACCAGGGAATAATCCAGGTCTTTAAGCTCTATTACATTAGACGAACCTTCAAAATCATATTGGATAGTATGGAATGTAATCCTGATATGAATTTTATGGAATACTGGAAGAAATTTGACACAGCAAAATGCATCGTAAACATAAAAGAATCATTTGAAGAACTGAAGCCACACACATTGAAGTCATGCTGGAAAAAACTGGCCTGCTTTGACTGCGAAAAATGAATCTGTGCAAATTCAAACTTTGACTGCAAACATAGCCGAAATCACGAATGGAATAGGACGAGATGTGTTTGAACAGATAGAATCAAGTGGTATTTAGGAATTGCTTGAATAGCAAGATGAAGATTTGACTGAAACCGACTTGGAGGAAATGTTAAATTGACATCACATTGAAGAAGAGGCTTCCACAAGCACTGGAAACGTGACATTTTATTTGAAAAATCTTAGTGAAGGTTTAAGACTGGCAAATGAGCTTTGCGATTTCTTTATGAACATTGATTCGTCTATGGAACGAAGTTTTATTTATAAGAGGCCAATTGCTTATGCGACTGCTGCATATCAGTCTGAATGGAAGGAGCTTTTAAAAACTACCAAGCAAGAGAAAATTACAAAATTATCAAATCATTGCCTTAGCCTTAAGATAATGAATCAAAATGTTCAAAAACTTCAATTAAGTTGATTTTTATATATATTTGTTTTGTTTTTTATTTTGTCACCTAGGAACGTATCCCCTATAATCCGGTATAAATTACTATTCCGTATTCACGGTTTCTGTATTCGCGGCATATTTATGGAACATATACCCCGCGAATAAGGAGCTTTTACTATACACGAAAATATATATAACATACACATTCAGAATAAATTCAATAGCAATGGAAGGAAGGATCGACTCGAATAAGATTGTCTGGAATTGAAATTGGTGTCATAGAACTTTCTCCTTCTCCCTTTGAGAAAACGTTTGTTCACATCTGCGCACGTTCCTAACTTAACGTTTAAGCTGACCAAATTCCAGACAGATCAAAACTTCTCGCGAAACCGTGCGAATGCCCGACATGGCTGGAAGCAAGAGCAATAAAAAGGCATAAGATTCTTGTTTTCTCAATGCTGAGGATCGGTGTTGCAAAATGTCAATAAATGTCCGTATTCTTGGTAATTTCTAAAGTTTAAAATTAAGGTTGCAGAGTAGGTTTAGCTGCAAAACACTCAAAATACATTATTATTCTATACATTTTATTGTATGCTGTGTGGGGGGGGGGGGGCGTGATGAAAATTATGATTGAAAATTGGGCCGTGAATACTAAAAGGTTGAGAAACACTGGGTTAATGTATTAACCAGGTGAGTGAACTAAATTCCATACAAGAATTTTCTAATCCTTATATCTGAAATATTCTTCCGTTGGTACGAATGGCGGGAAGATACACTAACCAGGACATAATGGACATGATGGCACGTTGAATGCAAAGAAAAAATCTGTAGAATAATCAAGACTTCAGTTTCCCTAAATGTATGTTAAATAATGCTACATCGTCTCCTATGACGTTTCGTACTACATTGTAATGGGTGATTCACTGCGGTAGCATTGATCTATTCTTATGAAATGTAGTGGCTGTTATTAATGTTTGCAAATATATTTATGTTCCTTATGAGGGATTCCTTTTCCAACAAGGGAAACAGGATTGATAATACTCAGTAAACGATTAACTTTCTTTAATGCAAATTCCTCAATTCTGATATGAAATCAGTTAGAAATAAACACGATGAAAGCAAATTTTAAAAAATCAAACAATGTATATAAATTTAACCATATTAGATCTACAAAATGAATATTCTTAATCTTTTTATTGACCTAGTCTCAAAAAAATTTTTAAGTGAGGAAGTCTAATAAATTGTTATTTAAATAAATTTTTAGATATCTTCGCAAAACTCTGTGCTAACTAAATAGAACAACATTTTCTTAGAATTCAATTTTTTTATATATTAATTATGCAAGAGAAAGGGCTAAAATAGTTTAAAAGTTCAATCTCGAGTGTTTAAATCAAAATATTTTAAATATTTCTATTAGTGAAAAGAATCATTGTATCTATATTTGGAACTGTACCCAACAGTAAGAGGGTTACTCTGTGAGAAATGTAACAACAAGGTAGATGGATGAAATTTAAAGGGTAATCTTTATATCAATATCTTAAATTTCTAAAAGGCCTATCTTTCTGATCACTTATGGCCATGTAAACGCGATTACTCAAAAATTCATTAAATCTGAGTAATTAATGTATATATGCTGAAGAATATAAATTAAAAAACGCAGGAGATTTGTTATGTGATTTTAATACCGTAATAATAAATCTATACGATTTTTGATCTGAAGATAATTCGGGAAAAGTCAAAAATCCAAAGTCGAATCTGTCCTTTGAATTACGAAATTAAACATAAAATGTGCCGTAGTGCAGAATTGTATGAGAAAGGCTAGGGATAAATTCTTCCGCTAGACAGGAAAGAAAAAGCATGAGAAGATGGGTTAAGTGACAGGAACGAAAAACGACAAGAAACTAGACTGAGTGACAGGAAATGAAAACCACAAAAAGTGGGATGAGACACAGGACCAAAAAAATTCACAAAAAATTAGATTGAGTAACAGGAAAGGAAAGCAACAAGAAAATAGGTTCACGGGCAGAAATTGAAAACCAGGAGAAATTAAAACGGGTGGTAAAACGGGTAATCAAAACCGGCAACTGAAGTTTCCCTTCTTAATTAGATTTTTTTTAAAGACATAATTTGAATTCACAAGCGTTTTTTTTTTTTCATCCACTGATTTCGTTTTTGCATTTTTAAATTTTGAGAAGAAAGAAAATTCTTGATATCCGTATTATATGAAATCTTACAATAAAAAATAGACACTGTAATTGATTATGCGTTAAGCAAACGTTCACTTTTATATAAGCAAGCGAGATGCATTTTAAAAATTAATTTCGGAAACTTCTAACTTTACAGAATATTATGAAAATGAACCCTCTTTTTCCATAAAGTATGAATGAAACACAGAATTTCGCATACATGAGGAAGTTTTTATAAACCCATTATTTTTTTCTGTGTCAATACTCTATGTATTCTCTAAAACTAGCATGCAAATTGTTGAATGATAACATTATAAAATAAACTTTCTTAAAAACGATTGTAAAGGAGCCGTATGAATTTACTTTTCAATATTTTACTCTTTCATTTACGAAAAATTGAATGGAGAATTACTGCAGTTGTCAAAAATGTAGGCTAAATATTTTGAAGAGTCTCTGTTTTAAAACTTAATGCAACCGAAAAATTCTGAAAGTAATTAATAATTTGGGTGTTTGTTTATGATAGCTGAAAAAAGGAAAAAGATAACGGGTTGATTTCCCATAGATGATCTCTACATCCTATTTGAATATGAGAAACGAGGAATGCAAGAAAGTAAAATCCGAAATCCAGAAGGATATTTCTTGAAAGTTTGCGCTCAGAATTTTATTTAAAGTACTCAGAACTTAAATATTATCGACCGACTAAAAGAACACAAAAAGTTGTGGTACAAGACACTTTATTTTGAAATGAGGTGCATAACTGCAATTTATTTAAAAATAATTGCTTGTGTTGAGACGCTTGTCATAATAAGACACCAAATTATCAAAAGATAATACTCCATATGATAATCAGGGTATGCTAACAATTGACAATTGCTGTCATCTTGAAGCCTTTTGTCAGAAAGGAAAGTCTTAAATTTAAATATATATGTATATATGAAAAATAGATGAGGTGAGATCTCATCCGTAAAAGTAAGGGGGAAAGTATATAAGTTAACGTCTGCAATTAATCCATTTTTTTAACAAATGTATGTAAGTTATATCGAATTTCTCTACGACAGTATTGTCATTTATTATGAAAGTTCTACGTTTCTGTCACTTTCTCAAACATCTTTTACTTGCTCAGATGATTCAAAATAATCGACTTGCGCAAATTGCACGAAAAGCGCAATTTGTGATTGAAACATGATTGCAGCGTTTCTTTCAAAACATTAAGGATAATCAATCTAGTTTTTCTTCAAGCCCGATTACGCACTAATATTGTAATTATTTGTCTGCAAAGGTTCTATCTACGTGAACGGAATTGTCATTTAAAAATTTTGAAAAGTTTTATTGAATGCCTCGAAGGATGCAAATGCGATATTCTGTTAACTGAATTATGTAATAGGACGATATTATTTTTTACCGTTAACCTTTCTACGACTTTGTGAAAGGAGATATTCCTGAATATTGGATATAATGGTACCTGATATCATAATGGGAACACTGATTGATAGAAAGGATTTTAGGAAGACATTAATATGAGAACGACATTGTTAGTTAAACATTTAGTTACATCCGGATTTTGGGATAATCATTTAAGATTTAAAAGACTGAGAGTGAATTTGTTACTAAATGTGAAAATTTTCTTATAATAAAAAGCCGTGTGAATAATGAATTCATTTTTGAAAATTTAAAAAAAAAATGTTTTCACTTTGGCCTGATGTAATAGTCATTGTAGATCTTCGGTTTGAGCTTGATTCCCCCGAAGGTACGCTTGTGCACCTACTCATTGCATATAAAATACTGACAGTCAAAAGCGCCCCAGACAATCAGAAGCCTGGACCCATAATTTGAACGCAACTAAAAATTACAAGATACATTCCAAAAGAGACAAGATGTATCATTAATTTGGCGTTAATCTAACTACATTGATGGAAAAAAAATCCCAACACTAGGAAGGAGCTGTGCTAGATAAACGAAATTTGGTAGGCGTGTTTATACATCTGAAAGATGACGTCGATTCAAATTTCGAGCTACGCGCGTAAGTGTGGCGCTAGTAGCGACACTATGAACATGCAAATCAGGTTTGCTTTAAATAAGCGCTGTAAGGTTCGTGATCGTTATTTACACTTGAGATTTGACGTAGTGGTTTAATGTTAGTCAAGGATGCCTCTGAGAAGACGAAACAGATATTATCAACAGCTCACTGAGTTTGAACGAGGTCGTGTTGTAGGGCTACGAGAAGGTGGGTTTTCTATCCGCGATATTGCTGAAAAACTTGGCAGGAATGTATCCACTGTGCATGAGTATTGGTGGCAGTGGTTAAGGGAAGGTACTGCCTCAAGAAGACCAGGTTCCGGGCAGTACTACTGAGAGGGAAGACCGTCGTATTCGGCGTATGGCTGTGGCTAATCGTACTGCGTCTGCAGCCGAAATTCGAGCTGCAGTTGGCACCACAGTGACACAACGAATTGTTACAAATCAGTTACTTCAAGAACAGCTCCGAGCCAGACACCCTGTACAGTGCATTCCACTGACTCCAAATCACTGCCGTTTGCGACGTGAGTGGTGTCAAGCTAGAGCTCATTGGAGGACGGAGCGGAGATCTGTTGTGTTTTCTGATGAAAGCCGGTTCTGCCTTGGTCGCAGTGATAGCCGTTTGTTGGTTAGAAGGAGGCCAGGTGAACGCCTGCTAGTGACCTGTCTACAGCCTAGACACACAGGGCCTACTCCTGGAGTTATGGTTTGGCGAGCAATTTCGTATGACAGCAGGAGCACTCTCGTGGTTATCCCACGCACCCTGACTAAAAAATTTGAACGACAGTCTAGTGATACAACCTGTTGTGCTGCCATTCATGAACAGCATTCAAGGGGGTGTTTTCCAACAGGATAACGCTCGCCCTCATACCACTGTTGTAACCCAACATGCTCTACAGAGTGTCGACATGTTGCCTTGGCCTGCTAGATCACCAGATCTTTCTTCAATCGAGTACGAATGGGACATCATTGGACGACAACTCCAGCGTCATTCACAACCAGCATTAACCGTCCCTGCATTGACCTCCCAAGTGCAACAGGCATGGAACTCCATCCCAGAAACTGATATCCGACGCCTGTACGACACAATGCATGCACGTTTGCATGCTTGTATTCAAAATTCTGGCGGTTACACCGGTTACTAATGTACCAACATTTCACATTTGAAATGGCTCTTCTCGCCAGTGGCTCTACCTGTGATCTTGAAACTTTAATCAATTAAATATGTTACCTAGACAAATGTGTTCCTAAAATTCCTTTACTGTACAATAATTTTTCTTGGTGTTGGGATTTTTTTTCCATCAGTGTATACTGAATCCTTTAATTGGCAAACTGTAAAACTGCAAAAAAATGGAAAGAAAGAGATTCTTACAATTTTAATTATTACCTTGAAATCTGTGGTCGAAGACATGCTTAAAATATCCATGTAAAATTTTCGTCTATAAGAGCCATTGAAAACATATATTGCCTCTAAATAACCGTGTAAAATAAAAGATTAAGTGAAAAACATGACTTTATTATGAAATTGTTGCATTTAATACATTTGTAAAAGAAAAATATTTCTTATTTCGCTAAAGATTTTGGAATTTTATTTGATAAGAATAGATCTTTTTGAAAATGTTATTGGAACAGACAGTAAATTTATTCAATATTAAAAATTTTAGAGTGAAACTGTTGAAATTTCTTCTATCAGAATATGACTTCGAATTTTAATATTAAAAAGTTTGGAATTTAATTTTTTAGATTTTTTTTTCTCTCTGGTTATACTATCAAGACAAGCAGGTATGTTTTTTTTTTAATTTCTAAAATTTTAGAATATCCTCTGTTTCCTCTGAACTATTTATTTCACCAATTCTAAAAGGGCACAATTCTGTATTCTTGAAAATTTGGTTTTGAAGTATACTTTTTATTTCCAATTTTTAACAATGGTTGCCTGTGAAAATCGATTGAAACTTGACTGACACAAATACAAAGAACAGATAAGTTTTTCAGAGATTTTTCATACAAAGCTCGTTACTTCAGGGTACTAAAAATCGAAGAAAACCTATTTATTCGCGGTCTTTCACCTCGAATCCTGTCAAAGAAAAGATTTCTTGGGTAGTGGAAGACTACTTTCACTTTTTGAACTAAGACTCTGTAAAAAAAGGGATACTCTAATATCCTATTCTAAGAAAAAAGGGGAAAAAACTAAAAGCAGATTGCTGTTGGCCAAACAAAACTCCTATGCCCTTCCCTACGAGGTGGATGTCTATTGTTAACATGAGTCGTGATCCAGAACATTCAACGTTTACCACCACTTGAATTCTTGAAGATTTCGACATCATTTTTAGAGTTTTCTAGGAGTGAGGAGGATTTCAGAATTGATTTTAAAATACATTTTTTCAGCTACCTTCGGCTGCTCAACTTTTGCTCTCTGCTATATTCTACTTTTCAAAAATAAGATAACTGGATTTCACGAAAAATCCGTTCCATTATATGATTCTTTGAAATGTTTAGAAAAAAAATTGAAGCTCCAGAGCTTATGAAATTCGAGTTCGATTTTCATACTTTCAATGTTTTTTTCACTGCTCTCGGAAGAATACTATTTAAAAAGGATAAAGAAGGTATTTAAATATTTTCGAAGAAATTTCAATTGCTTTCATATAAACTTGCTCCTCCAGCTTACACACGATTACTCTCAAAAGTCAAGATGATTTTGTATAAGAAAATATATTGCTAGATACTATTTTCGGCCTTATTCCCTGTTCAGTTTCATTGCCTTCTTTTTAAACCTAGGTTAAAAGGATTTCTGGCAAAACTTCTTTCATTATAAGAATCGTTGTAATATTCTAAAATTCTTAGACAGAAAGCTTATAAATTTTAAGAGCAATTTTAATATTTTCAAGTGTGTTATTGCACATGGAAGAATTATTGAATGATAAAAGCAAAGAAATTTTTTAACCTTTCCTTGGAATTTAAATTGTTTTCATAAAAATTTGCCTTCCCAGATTACAATGGATTTATGTTCAAAGCAAAGAGTAACAAATAATATAAAAACATTTTTTCATTCAATTCCTACTTAGGTGAACAAAGAAAATTTTATTTTAGTTACTTTTCATTAAATAATTATCCAAAAAATTATTAAGTATCAAAAGATTATATATTTTCGCAAGAACTGAAGTCGTATTTGTCTCCTTCACGTGAAAAATACTGAAGTCCTTGTATTTTACCGAATAAACTACTGACTATTGATTTCAATTTTCATAACAAAATGCTAAAAATCTATTTAAAGTATTAAAAATTAATTAAATTTAATTAATGAATTTAAAAAATTTTTAACTGTATGAACTTCAAGTGTCATCCACTACAAGTTTAAAAAATGTATTTCAGCTTGAGTGGATGAATAAAAAGTAATTTATTAACGAATGAAACCTTGAACTATATGTGTCTTTGTGTGTGATTCTGTAAATTCTTGAAAATTTAACCCTCACACCCTTAACTAGGCACAACCCAGTCGTACAAGTTTATAACAATGTACCATCTTTCAAATGAAGAATTCAGGGTGTAAGACAAAAGCCTCTTTAGTGATAACTTCCTTCACATCCTGTAATTTTCTTTTGAAACAGTCCATTAATAAAAAATTGATACACGCCTGGATTGGGACGAGTTAGAAGTGAAAGGATTAAAAATCTGAGCAGAAGAAAATAAAGCTCAAAAGCAATTTAATATTTTTGGATTTGTCACTACACCTGAAAGAAATATTGCATGAAAATCAAAGAAATTTATTCAAAAAACTACACCTGAAAGAAATATTGCATGAAAATCAAAGAAACTTATTCAAAAACTTTTTTTATAATTTTAATTGTTGTCATGCGAGTTTCTGGACAAAGATTGATTACTGAAGATGTTGAATAACAAAGTGCATTTCTGGATATTTCCCTCGCCTATTTTCTGTTCAATATTTACTTTCTGACGCTCCTCATTTTTTAGGGAAAATTTAATAGGATTTCTTGACAAAAAATTTCATATGTGGAATGCTGATATATGACAAAATAAAGAAAGTTATAGCAGCTTTTGATGAAAGTTTAGATGCTTTTTACGCAAATGTTTATCCATACTACAGCTAATTACTGTGAGAAGTTAAGAGGAATTTGAATGATGAAATGTATTTTTAAAGATTGTTTTCAACTCTATTCGTTCTTCCAACTCTTGTTTTCTGCCTTTCTTTCAGAAATTAACATATTTCAGGGAAAAACTTTTTAATTATATGAATCATAAAAATGTTAAAAAAATAACACCACAAAAGCTTATGAAGTTTTGCTGCAATCTTAAAACTTCCGTCATGTCATCTTACATAAAAAAATTAATTAATGAAATGAATGAGCTAAACTATTTTTAAATCTTTCTGCTATTCAACATTTAATTATTTTTATAATTAATAGCTCAACCCAAACTGTGACATAACTGACAAGCTCTGGTTTAATAAGTTTTCTTTCACTTGCATGCATAATTTCTGTGTTTTTTGTGTGTTGGTTTTAGAGGTCTCTTTTTTGTCTCTTTATTGAAAAACTGCACACTATGATTCACATTTTCTGTAAATCTGAAGGCTATCGTTATGCACGCGAATAAACAAAATCATAAAGCAAAAACATTTTATAGTTAATTAAACCCTCATTGCGCAATGTCGCCTATTTTCTTTCCATATATTAAAAAATCCAAAATATTAAAAAATCCGATTTTTTTCGAGTTGAAAATTTTCTAGTTGCAACACCTACTTTTTTCTTGCTCAAATTGATCGGTTATTGAAAAATTATAATTTCTTTGGGACGATGAGGGTGAGATGAAAACTGCTGGTGTAATCATTTACAAAGAAAGGCTGTATATAAATTTGTATTCATATGGATCATTTGTGTAAAGGACCAGTAACAACACACAAAAAAAGAAAAGAAGAAATAAAAGCCTTTTATGGGAATTTCAAGTTTTCAACATGTTCACCTTAGCAGGCGAAAACGCATTGCATGCGGGAGATTTTTGGCAACAATGATGAACGTAATATATGAGGAGAAATTTTCATAACTTCACGTTTTGTGGTATTCTTCAATTCTGAAACATCCCACGTAAATCCTAAAATTTCAGATAATTCCAAAACAAGAAATCCATGGGAGAAGGTCTGGTGGTAGCGGTGGCCACAAACTGCAAAATTAAGAGGGAGGATTCTATCACTAAAGTGTTATTACAGCACTTGTCGAACATACTGGGTGACATGTGGATCCATACTGCATCACCAATGACATTTAGTTGCTGGAATTCTGGAATAAAGTGATTCTGTAAATTTTTACAAATTTTTAGTACATTTTTGGAATGCATTCTTAAAGTAATTTGCCAATGATGCTCAGATATTTCAGGCATGAGTGACATTTCTTCTCCGCAGGGAAAAATAGAGAGCTTAACAAAACGCTTTTAATGTTTACTATTCTTTTCTTTAAAGTAAATCAACCCTCTTAATGGTATATATTTAATGTGAATTTTTTTTATTGTATTTTTATTGATAATTTTGCAGTTTTTATTTTGTAAAGTGTAAAGTTGAAACAATTTACATATATATTTTGTATTTGAAATACTTATTTTAATGACTTTCATTTCAATAAATTTTCTCAGATTTGACTACATATAAATTTGTATTCATATGGATCATTTGTGCAAAATAAACTAAATTTTATTTAATAATATCAAAATCTTCAACTTAGATGACAATAGTGCTGTACTTATTGTTTTAACGCGTACTAGCTGGCGTCTTGGCATAGGGGTAGCGCATCGTTCTGTGATCCGCACATTCTGGGTTCGAGTCACGGCTCGAGCTCTCCTATTCTTCGTCTGTTCTACAATTGAGATGCGCCCTCGTCAATAGCTAAAATGTACTCTTGGGCCTAGTTGGCTTAGCATCCTCGGCTTAAAATCGCTGATTACGTCAGCGAAGTTGTCCGTGGCAAGTTCCATTAGAAACAAAAATATGTATAAATATTTGCTTGAATTTTGTTTACAAAATCTAATGTTGTTATTTATTTGTCTTGTATTCATTTTCATCCTTATTTAATTTATAATTTTGGCACCATTTTCTTTAAATTTATTGACTTTATGCCTAGGAAGACTGAATTTTGTACATAATTTTTCATTCCTTTCCTAGTGCAATTATTTTGAAAGGCTATACAGCTTCGAATTCTCGGTGGCCGTACAATATTTTGCCATTTTTAGTTTTTAATTATCAATTAATCGAATAATTTGTTGAATTTTTTTCAGTTTTAAAGCTTGTATATCAGTCTAGAGATGTTTCATTCCAGGGGCTATGAATTGGAGGAAAGTCTTATAAAATTCTATACTAATTATAATGTTGAATCCTTAATTTACTTGAAAATGCATACCGTAGACAAATTCAGTTTTAATGCCATGGAAAAATAAAAGATAACTTACAAATAAAAGATAATGCAAAAAATAACGAACAAAATGTCATAAAAGAAACACTCACAAATAATTACCGTCTCAAAAGAAGAAAACAATTATGTTTTTGAAAAATATTCTGGAAATGTTTATTTCAATGCCTTGAAAGCCACACTCGCTATACATCTAGCTTTGACTCAATAGGCCCTATTCATAATTATTTGAAATTCTTTGAAGTCCTGTAATCTGATTCATTAATGGAGAAATCGAGAAACTCTTAGGAAAACATTATAATTTCTGAAATACAGCCAAGATACTGTTTGTATTCACTAATGCTTATGAAAGATGAAACAAGATGTCTTATTATCATTGAGCATAACATGTTCTTTGCCACAAATCACTAAGGAAAGATTTATCAATCTGTCTTTTAAACAGCAATAACACCCATGATCTAATATATATTCAAATAATCACTTTCTGAAATTTGACACTATTAAAGTGTTTGGAAACTGTTGTTTACGTGGATAATGTTTAATTTCCCAATCCTGAAAATTTATTTATTGTTTATGTTGATGATGTTTAATTTCGCAGTTCTGATCATTAAAATCAGACATTCTTTCACTGATTGCACTTCGGCCTTTTATTCCTGACTATGTAGACACAAAAACTATATACTTATGCTCGAGAATTATCTATATAAGGAAAATATTTTTATGACTCTGAATAACATGATTTTAATTAATAAATGACAATTTTATACGAGTTTATTTCCTGAATTCATTTGTTTCAATAGATTGATTACGTTTTAATGGGCAATCACTTTTTGATTTCTCGACTTGAAGAATAAAATAGGATATAAAAATATTAATCATTTGCACTCGGAAAGATAATTTGATACTTAATTATTCACTTAATGCATGAACCTGTTTATTTCATACAATTGTTTAAACTGAAAAATGAAAAATGTATCAACATCTTTTAAATATTTTATATGTATTTTCAGCAATTAAATTTAAATAAATAAATAAAATGTCAAAATGTTGCACCGTTTAGAATGGTGACTTAGAGAAGTCATTCAAGTGCAATGGGTCAAAAAGCATCTAGTATAATTTTAAGTGAAATTGTTTAACACTCCACACAAAAATAGTCACTGAACAGAAATCTCAACAAAGGTCCTGATTTTTAGCATAAATTCTCAGGAGAACTACCTTCAAGTACAAAATGGTCAGAATCTTGTTACTAGCTTTCAAAATGAGTGGCAAGTCATGGCAACAGTGAGAAAGTCATTGTAAATAGATACCCTATTAATGCAAAATATTGTTCGGTATTCTAAATATTGTTCAATATCGTAAAACATATTCTTGTTGGTATTGTAGTTATCAAGAACATCAACAGAGAATAAATTCTTCGATTTTTGTCTGTACTTCTGATGCATTGGACATATCATGGGAAAATGTTTAAATATCAGAAGTGTGTATTTAATTGACCATTCTTTTAGCATTTCCGTTGACAAAATTACAATTTGTAAAAAAATGACAAAATATTGAAACACAACGGATTGCTTATACTAAATTTTTGTCAAGTTATTTAATAAAATTTGTTGACGTTTTATAAAACTTTCTACCTTAAATGATATTAATTTTTCTGCTATTCCAATTTCCGAATTCTGGAACAATAAATACAGCGAATAATGTTTCTAAACAATAAAAAAGCTTATTTATCTACAGAAGTTATCAAAGCGTTCTCAAGAAACTACTTTTCATTCTTCATTTCTTCATGTTTAGTTGGAGATCCTATTAAAGAATAACAATAAAACAGAAGTTTTCACCAACTATAAAATTTCCAGATGAAATGCTTATTGGAATTTTTCTACAAACGGTTAAACATTTGTCAAGGGGAAGTATTTTCGAAGAGAAAATACTTCTCCTTTACTTCTACCAATACCATTATAGAAATAAAATCAACGAGGGAAGGAATATTGAAGATTTAAAGCAACGTTGTCAACTTTTACTTTAAAAAATCTTTATGCTTTCACTTACTAAATGCCAGTTAATAAAAAACAATCAGTTAGAATTCGCTTTATTTCAAGACTTAAGAGAAGAAATGAAAATTTTCAAAATTTTTTGTTATTATTTTATAAAAGGTAAATTCAAAATTTCTAAACTCTTATTAAAACTTGAATTGTTAGAATACTTCTATCAGGAACCTAAAAATTGTACTTAGAATTCGTCTACATTTTATAATTTGCATTTTTCTTAAAAAAGAATCCTTTTTCTTTTCAAACTATTCCTTAAAAACTATGGCAGCATCTATAGTGTATTGTTTTTCCCTCTTCTTCTCACCTGTAAATAAGTAATTATAAATTTCAGAAAGTTAATAGCTTCATATATCTGGACAGGAGATTAATATTGATGAAGTGCAAAGGAGAATTAAAGCTACCAATAGATTTTTTCACGAATTAAAAAAATATGTAAAATCAAATTTAATTAAAAGAAAAGAAAAGTTATTAATTTATAAATGTCTAATCAGGCCTACACTCGCATACTCTTCAGAAACCTGGACAATGACACAAAAAGATGAAAATTCCCTTGGTATCTTTGAGCGGCAGAAAATAACAGCTATTTTTGGAGGCATTCAAGTTGAAAGCGTTTGGCACAGACGCTCAGATTTAGAACTTCACTGCGCCTACAAGGAACCAGACTTGGTGAGATGCATAAAAATCTAAAGGATTAAATGTGCTGCACACATTATTAGAATGAACAGGGACAGTGAAAAGCAGAAAATATTTCTAGTCAAACCCACTGGAACAAGAACCAAGAGCCTATCAAACCTCAGAAGGGTTGATTGCCTGGAAGGGGATTTCGCCATTTTAAGAGTGATTAACTGGAAAACCATGAAGGCCTGAATGAAAATTCTTGAGAAGTCCAGGGCCCACTCGGGGCTGTCGTGCCACTGAGGAAGGAAGGAGAGAATATTTTTATTATCATCAATGATTCTTAAAAGAAATCCATCTCCACCTCTTTAATGTGTTATGGAATAATCTGAAATTTTAAATATTTACATTAATCTTCAGTCTTAACCCTTTGAGAATACCGATACACATGTGACATATTTTTTTAAATAAAATCTAGTTTTGTTAGCGAAATATTAACACATGGTAAATAAAAATTGAGAGGAAATAGCTTGGTTTCATACGATTCAGTTAACAAAAGTACTAAGAAAAAAGAATGTAATAAAACGGAAGGAGATAAATGGGACGATTGGACTCTCCCTTGATAATTTTTTTATGGATAAGAAAATTGACTGTTTAACAAACCTCGGCATGCTTTTCCTTCTAACCACCGTTTCGATTATCAATCATATAACACTGGTCATATTATTGATCTTATTACCCTATCACAAATAGAAGTTATTTGTGAAAAGGGGTAATACTACTGTTTACATTTTGAGTACCCTATTCAAGTTATATTGATAAGGATGATTTTATAATAAAAATAACAAAATTTCTTCAAAATTTTTACTAAAGGTTTTGGTTTCCATTTTACTCCATTTTTTCTCGTTAATATAAAAATATAGGGTGTCTATTTACTAGTTTTAAAATGGTATCCGGAAAAAAGAGGCACTAGAATCGTGAAGAATCAAGTACGTGAATTCCAATTATCCCTGAATATCTATTTCATCTATTTTCATACCATCACAGCTGAATTAATAGCGTGCATGAGAATGGAGTAATTGTGGGATAGCAGGATTTTTAAAATGCCTGGAATTCATGGTTTTAGGCTATTCCGACGCAAGGTATTAAAATTATAAAGATACATAAACACTACTACTGTTCTATTTTCCAAGATTTTATCAAGCAAAACTGAGATTTGCAATGAATACTATACCTCCTCCAAATAGTAATTATCGAAGAACACTAGTAAAGAAAGATATTGAAGGAAATATGGTTGGGGAAAACTACGAAAAAATTAATAAAAAGGCTGAAGAAATAGTTTTAAAAAAACCGGATATTAAAGACTAAAAAAGTAATATTATGAAAATAAAAATAGTGTTCCAATTTCTCTAAATGAGTGTTACAAGTTCTGAGAACTTCAGCATCCGTGATTAAAGTAACGTTAACGTATCGAAGATTCTATGATATTTTTTTTTAAAAAATTACTAGAATCAAGACAGACAAGCGTATATATGTCAGGAGTCTAGTGGGATTTTTCACCAGGTTACTTTATGAGTAGAGAAAATGCAATAATATAATTAAATGTAGCCAAATTTATTTCCTACAGTCCCTTACCAACAGAAATTTAAACAGAGCAGTAATAATATTAAGTTATAATTACATGAGAGTAAAATATTATCGTAACAGGATTCGAAAGGGAAAATTATGCGTTGTACATTTATTTACTTGGAATATTCAAACTGAGGAAAAAACTTCTTCATCCGTTTAAAATAATTTCACATTTTTGCTGCTTTTGTTTCACGCATAAATAACTATTACTTTCTTGATAAAGAATTTTAGAGAATTTTTAATAAGGAATAATGCTCATAAGGCTATGAAAATAAAGTTAATCAAAAAAAGAATTTTTTTCTTTCTTTTTTGTTAACATTAAAATGTTAAAAGCTAGACATTACTATTTAGATATGAAAAGGCTCTATATGCTCCATTCTAATATTAATAATCAAAAAAAAAATTATTCCTTATGTACTTTTAGTCCCAATTTATATATATTTACAGACAATAAAATTCAAAAGTTGGAGTTAAAATAAGTTACAGTGATATCAAGTGGGTATGTAAATTTTCTTCTTTGTACAAAAGAATTTCAAATATCCTGGAAAAAATTAAATTAGTTGTACTGTTATGAGGACATATTAGAAGTGATTAATAGGGGAACTTATATCTTTATATTAAGTTTCTGAAATAGTTTCAATTATCCGATTTCCTAACCATTGAAAAACTGAGAAAAGTATTAGGTTTCTGAATTATCTTTAAAATAAGCACTATTAGCTTATGTTTTATGATCAGTAATTAACTTTCCCAAATATTTTTCATGTTTAACTTGCTAAAAGCTCTGTATTATATTGCTTAATCACCAATCATTAAGGTGTCATTTTTTATTACAAAACAGGTCTATAATATTATATATAGGTCTATAATATTATTTATTACAAAACAGGTCTATTTTTTATTATACAGGTCTATAATAAGATACTTTTGACAAATGGTTGTTAAGGAATTTTCAGAGCTGAGTCCAAAAGTGGAATCGTTTTTTATCTATAAGGTTTTTCACAAAACAATTTAATAATTCAAAGGTAGCAATTCAAATAAAAATATATTGGTTTTATTATCATCTCACAAATATATATATTACATTTATAACCTTACGCTAAACCAACAAAAAAGTTAAGTTCGTTTTTAAAAAAAGATACCATTTATGTATAACAATATTTTCTCTATTTTTCAAATAGTGGTTTTCGGTCTTCTTCTGATGAAGATGCCAGAGTCAATCTCTTTTCAATTCCAAGATGGCGATCAAGTTTAAAGTCCATCATCATTAATATTTCTCTCCTTTATATTTTAATCTTTAAATCTTTCGTTGCTGACTGCAATCTTTCCAAAATAAATGTCTAGAGCCGAATGAGAAAAGGACCATTTAAGCTCATATCACATTCTTATACTTTGAAGTTTGCTGACATCTGCAATAAATATGTTGACATCTGCAATAAATATGGTTCTCTGTTGTTTTTAAAAAGGCTAATTACCTCCTATTAGAAAAAAATTTTAGTGCTTTACCATTCAGTAATATTTTAAGCTCAATATATCCATTCTTTATCATTTTCTAAATGTGAGATCCACCAAATATCTTTTCTTTATGCCTTGTTTGGAAAAAACTTAGGAATTGTTTACATGGGCATTTAAGTACTTCATTCAACATTCTTCTTATTTTGATAAGTTTAGTTGTATTAATATCTCGCTTTAGAGCAACACTAGGATTGTTTGGGGATCACCCTCGTAATTTTGAACCCTATGCAGATGATGAGAAGGGCACTGGATCTGGCACCCACCCTATCTCCACACCACATCAGTGGGAGGACGTTTGGTTCGGATGGATTTAACGTGTACCGGACCAGCTTACACAATAGTTCTTTAGTGGAATCGGGTCTCGAACTTGAAATCCTCCGGCTCTGAAGCCGAGACCTTACCACCAGGAAATTGCAGCCTCTTTATTTTGATAGGGTTCAGACAAATTGTTTTATAAGGTTTAGTTTTATGTAATGTAAAAGAACATGCCTTTTTTAGAATTAACTAAACTTTCAATATCCGCACGCGATACTTTTACGAAGTCGAAGATTTGTTTTGGTACTACAATTTTTAGTAAGTAAGCAGAGTATACTTTTTCAAAATTTTCAAAAAATTTGAAGTATTTCTATGTTATCATTTTAGTAAATTTACCACAAAAATAATAAAGTCCATCTTATGGATTATATCAGTTTGGAAAGCAATTCTCTCAACCGCAGTACAAGATAAAAGTAAAGGGGTATTTCCATATAAAGGGGCAATATATAGATTGTATAGATATACTACATAATTTCTGGAACTGACTTAAGAAATATATTGAAGTGATAGTCGGAAAAGCAATAGGAATTGGAAGAGGAATGGTAATAGGGGAATAGAATTTCTCCTTCATTGCTTCTACGCCATTACTTAGTCTTACTTTTAATTACTTGGGAACTGTTCGCTTGGACAATACAAGGTAGAAACAGAAAACTTGCAATGGACTAGATATCCAGTTTTAACCAGATTTCTCTGGCTTTTACTTTCCTGTTTAACTGACGATCCATAGTAAATATTAGTTAATTCTTTATTGGGTCAAATTTATATATAAAGAAAATATTATTTAAGTTTTCAGAACACGATCGGAGCACTTTTTTAGAAAAAAATGTGGTGTAGGCATGCTTTAAACATATTTCTGAGTTTAAAACTATTTGAAATTATTAATAGGATGTTAATATTTGAAAGAAACATTAAAAATTGGCTTTTAATGGCATAAAGTTATGCAAATTCTTATAAAACCTCAAACAAGCTATACCAAAAACTATGATTCTCAACAAAACTTATACCAAAATAAACTACATAGTTTTGTCTAGGGAATGAACTACAATTGTATGGTTCTAATAATAAATACAAATTTAACAGTAAATCAAAGATTTATCAAGAAATTTTTAGTAAATTTATGACATTATTATTCAAATAGTAGGTTGTAAATTTAAAACTATTCGTTCGATCTAAATTCCGTTAGTTCATTCTTTAGAAAATAGTATACAGACAAAGTTCACCAAATTTCATAATTATATGATAATAATATTTTATGTTATTTAATTTGAAGTGAGAAAGAAATGAGTAAAAATCAGTTTTGAGAAAAATGCACTTAAAATATACAGTAACTTGTTTTAAAAATAAATTATGGAGGTGCATACTTAAAATTCACCATATTTATAGCTTATAACTTTTTGCTACTAATTTCTTAATAATTATCCTTTTTTAATCATTAATTTTTTTCTGGCAATTTTTCCATTTGGTTGCTTAAATTTATTTATTCTCTCTTTGTCGAGCTCATCAAATGTTCTAACTAAATTTGCACTGGAATATACTCCAACAACTTTAAGGATATTTAATAATTCTATAAAACTTTCGTTAAAATGTATTACAGACATAAATAACGCTAATTTGAGGGTTCAGAACTCAATAAAGCCATGTTTAGGTACAAATTTTTACAAAACACTGTTAAAACTCTCATTGATATTCTGAGCTTTTCTGTACCAATCATTTCCCTTATTTAAAACTAAATTTGTGTTTATACAAATTTTTAACATGCTTTGGGCCTTTAAATCGATTTTTCCGGTTATTTAAATGTCCACTTCCGGTTATTGATCATTACGAAAATATTAATTTAATGACATTTAATTAAGTAGAGCCCAAAGTAAACCTGTTTTGGACAGCTGAAAGACTGGTCTATCCAATAAAATAATTTTTTGCGAAAATCGACCTTTTCAACGTGTTCGGATTATATAAATAGTTTTCAGTTGCTCTTAAATGTCTGAAATTCGAATACATTGCATTACAGATTTGTGTAAAATCTAAACTATTTCATTCTTTTATCCAGTAGCAGCATTAAAAAAACTGTAGTAGGCACTAATTATTTTTTAAACAACTTTTTCATTAGAGAGCAGTAAAAAACACTAATTATCCTTAAGACAATTTTTTCATCGAAGGACAACTTCGTTTTTGAGCACTGAACTTAAACCAAAATGTTCAAGCATTTAACAAGTAATTTTAAATATTTTATTGATTCATATAGTTTAGAAAGTATTCTTTGTGTGTCTGTTAGTTAAACAATTTATTTTAAAAGTTTGTTTTAAGACATAATATTTCATATTTGTTCGTGGTTGCTGAAAATAATATTACATGTTTGAAAGTTTCCAATAAATATTGTTTATTAAATACATGATTAAAAGTAATTACTACATTTCCCGTTATTTGATTCGTAAATGTATATACATGCACACACACACAGGTTAATTGGGAAAGGGTTACTAAAGACTAAAGAATTTTATCATAATGTTGTTTCTAATGGCACTTGTCATATGCAAACCGAAATCATAGACAATACTGACGAAGTGAGCCATTTTAAGCCGAGATAGTGTTACTTGTTTCAACAGCGCCCTTTAGTGCCAAGAGTACGTCTTAGCTACTTCTGCTTTACTGTCTTTTTTACGGGACGGTATCCTTCATACATTTCATTCGCAGATCGCAATTTAGATCTGAATCTGAAAACGATCACCTCTGAACCAGTATCAGCAGGACAAATTTATGCTGCACTAGCCATCGCAAACGAGGGGGGAGAGAATTCAGCTGGCGATGCTCGAACTCACAACCTAAAGGATGCGAATTCAACGCCATACCAACCAGGTTATCCCGGCTCCATCACATCAACATAGATCAACTGATAATATCGAAAATATTCTAGATCTTGCAGAATCCTTTCCTTCAAAAGCAGATGCATGTTTTCATTTCATTTACAGTTGCTATAAAAATATAAAAATATTTTGTTTTTAAATCATCCATTCCCTTAAATTAACATGTAAATGCAATTAAATAGAAGAGAATCCTCCATATACTAAAATAGTTTCGCTATACTTATTTCTACCGGTTGTCTCAAAAATGACAGATTTTGAAAATCAATATTCAAAAAAGACGGGGTGCTATAAAAATGTATAATTTGAAATCTTTCGCTGGGGCAATCAGGGAATTATATCCTACCAAATTTCAAATTTAGTTAACATTGCCACTTGCAAGTGGCCTTGGAAAAAAGGAAAAATAAAAACCGTTATGAAGATGCTGCAAGGATTGTTACAAAAGACTGAAAGATGTTTTTGATATAACTCCCATTTGCAGAAACAACGTGGAAGAATCTGAAGCAAAAATGTCCAGGTATCTGTGGAAGCTTATTAGTTGGAGTTTCTCACATGTCATACAGATGTATTATTTCATTTCGCAATGGTGTATAAAGCTTGACAAAATACCAGATCTTTTAGGTACCCCCAACACCACCATCAAACAGAAACATTACAAGCGTGACTTCAATAAGCAGGTCATGTCATTCCACTTCCTGCATGCATGCCATAATCATTAAAAGTTCGCTCAAGAAATCAAATACTGCAGACATTCATTGCCGACGAGAACCATCTCGCATAAACCAGGAGGGACTCAGATGGTCCTAAAAAGCAGTATGCATCAGTTTACATTCTTCCAGAATTCCAAGGTATCATACAGCGTTTATTAGTATTGAATACAATGATGGAAGTTCAGCAATATAACCATTTTCATTTCCCCAATTTGGAAGTTCTGTTTATGGACATAGCCAAGCTGAACATACACATCTTCTAACAACCACATGTTGCCAACATCGCATTCGCCCCCATTCAGTGACATAAATTCGTTACATAAACAACATCTTTCACGAAAATATATCATGCATTAATGACATTCAGACTCAGGAGTTAGTGAGTTCGGATCTTGTATGCGAGCAGTTAAAGGCTGTGACACATGAGATAGTGCGTATCACATTTCGGAAATCCAAAATTCGATACAACGCAGCAAATGGAAATCCATATTAGCCCAGAGAACTTGCAATCTGAACAGCACACAATTTAGCTTGGAGACGAAGTACAAAATGTTGAATCGCAAATACTTTGTTTTAATTACATCAATTGCAGACTGCCTGCAGTGTCAATATTAACTAAATTTGCGATTTAGTGGGATCAATTTCCCTGATTTCCTAGGTCTAAGGCCGCAAATGATACATTTTTTGTGTGCATTTCGTCATTTTCTATTGACTTTCAATAAACATCAATCATTTTGGTATATTTTAGAAAGGAGAAACAGCCCAATTACCCCAGAATGTTTTAACCAAAGCAAGTACGAAATTTCTTATGTCAGTTTAAATAGTGAAGACTATTGATGATTTTGATGTATTGCAATTGTTTATAAAAAGAAAATTGCAGCTAGAAAAACCTTTGAATTCAGATTCAGTTCATATTGTTGTAAAAGCAGAGCTCTCTTAATCCACATTATATTACAAAAATCATTTTCACATTTAAGGAAAAGAAGATAAAGTAAACTATGACAAACTGTCATTCTTCAAAACAAGACAACAGAAGTAACAATGAAAAGATGCATTGTTATATTAGCAAGGTAACTCAATATTAAATATCCTATTTCCTTTATGATCTTATTTAATAGTAAACTATATCTATATTTGAATTTCATGATTCCAGATACTTTGTATAGGATATCATAGTCATTAATTCAATAATAATATCTAAAATATATTTTTCTAATAAAGAGCCAATTACAATTTCTTTTCAGCAATAAATTTGTTAGTCCTTTCAATGATACTTATACATATATGTGAACATTAATTTGAAATATAAATTCAACTTTTTTTATATAAATAATTTTACTTATCAGCCACAATTAATTAAATTAAATTATAAAAGTAAATAATACTTCAATAAGAAAGTGCAATCGTTTTAATAAACGTATTACAACTATAAATGTTATGCATAGTGATAAAATTTTAAAATATGTAATGTGAATTGTGTCATGATGTCGTGAAAGCATATATCCATATTTCTTTAGTGGTCTAATCAAAATTTTAATTCCCAATCTAATTAATTAGCTCCTATAAATCCTTTCAGAAGTTTCGGTGTATCTGTACTATTTCCAAAAATAACTTCAAAAGTTCCTTAGATATTACATAAATTTGAAATATCTTAAACAAATTTCCATTTGTGTTAAGAATATAATGTTTATTCTTCATTTAAATCTATTCATGCAATAAGAACTTCAATAGGCAAATTGTAACTATTCAATAAGAACTTCAAAAGACAAATTGTTACCATTTGAATGAAGGTTGCGCAATTCAAATAAATTGAACAAATGTTGCTTTAAGGGGAAATCAACTGATTTAAATCTTATCAAATCTAATTTTGAATAATTTTTACCATTTGTGTTTGCATTTCTCACTTAGGTTTTCGTCTTATTTATTCTTCTCTTTATCTGAAGCTCTTTTATGTACTTGTCAACCCACTCAAAGTAAATATAAATTACCCTTTCTCTAAAATGAACCCACGCATTTTAAAATTTCTTATTTGCTCTATCAGTATTCTATCTCCGATTATTTTTAACTTGCCATTAAAAAGCTTAAAAAGCAGGAAAATGGTTTTTACAGTACAAAAGAATCAACAAGCGCTTGTGTATTTATATTTTCACTCTACCATCCATTACGAGAAGTTAAATTTGTTCAAACATGATTAATACGTCCCAAGCCAATTCCAATTCACATCTTCTTGGTAAAGTGGAGGTGGGATCAGTCATTCAAAGGCTTGGAACAATGGCATAAGGAATGGTTTGCTTTTAATATATTAACTCTTCTTTTTAAAGCAACAGTGGGACAGTTTTAAACCGGATCTCATTATTTTGAACCACGGTCAAGTGATGAGAATGACACCTGAGTTGCCCCCCTCTCCAAGCTTCTCCATCACACAGGAAGGAGGACATTTGACCACGACGGATTGGCGGTACTGTCGCCGGTACTACTTTGGCCGCTTACACTACTGTTCTTTCGGTAGAATTTTGTATCGAACGTAAAACCTTCCTGTCCAGAGGTCGAGACCTTACCACTATGCCACTGCAACTACAGAAGAAATGGAATACTCGATATCAAATTTGTTTTACATGTTTTTCAGTTCATTCTGTTCGATGCATTTCATCTATCTTCATCTTTATTTGCCACTCTTGTTTTTATCATGTCAACTCTCACCAAAAAATAATAAACTATATCTTTTTTCATAAGTGACTCACTGTATTTTAGCGATATTTATTCGAGCTATCAATATTAGATAAAAGATTTTTTCCCATTCTTTATTAAAAAATTTGCAAAGCTCTTGTAACCCAATGTTCTATTGTAAAATTGACTTATTTCTTACTTTTTGTGCTTGACCTGCAGATAAAGTTTGCTTTGTGACTTTATAAATATCCTGCATAATAAAAAGTTATCCTTTTGATTCACAAATTATTCACTTAGAAACTGAAAAATATTCCATAGATAATATAATGTTTATAAATGGTACCTTGTGGATAGAAAATTGTTGTTTTTTCCTGCCACACCCCCCCCCCCTTTCAACAAATCTTCGATAATAAAAATAATGGGAACACCTCGTATTCACTTAGTTTTTTAATAAAACTACTGAACAAATATTTTACAAAATATACTACATATTTAGACGTTGCTCAGAAAGAAACAGAATAATTTTCTTCCAAGTTAAAGAATTTATATTTATTTATTGCACCTGAATATTAAAAAATCTAATAATTTATTTATAGATTTTAGCCATTTTATATTTTAATGTTCCTAATTTTAAAAGGATTTTAAAATATGGTAATTAATTACTTTGTTGGAGGACATATTTCCACAAGTAATTCCATTTTCATATATATTACTTCATTCAAAGGACAAAATATTGAACAACTCATATAAATCCAAAGGTACAAAGACCAACAGTTTATGATCCAAAAATGGTAGCAATTTTAATCTTTAATGCAATACTAAAGCTTTTAAGAAATTTTTAAATAAAATCTTTTGAAATTCATAGAGAAATAAAATGCCAAGCAAAAGGCTAAATAAACAGGATTCGAAATTTTCATCAGATAAATCTATGTATCAGATAATTTTTCTTTTGCTTTAGAGTGTTTAGATTGAAACGAATGAATCGTAGTATACATTATATAAGTTGTGATGCATATTTTAGGTGTTTGTTTACAAAACTACATCCAAAATTTTGAATACGTGGACACAAAAAGAAATGCATTTCTATTTTACTTAAATCAGGGCTTTTAAATCGCTGCCTTAAGATTCTCTTTTTTTTCACTGACCAGATGTTACATATAAGGCGTGCTAAATTAGATTATTTTCAATCGATATAAATTTTCAATGACAGATATTTTGTAGCATGATATCTACACATAATTCTCATTGATTATGATTCGTTGTTAATAAGGAGGAAGGACGTGAATTGTTTTAAAGTAGAAATGCTTGGATTGTTGATGGATCAAGTTTTCGATGGTGACTTGTACTATCATAACTGGTGAGCCATTGACTTTTATGGCTTATGCAAACTTGTGAATCTAACGGTTAGTGATATGATCACAAGCATCAATTCATAGATGTACTCAGGATATCTTTGTTTCATTACTTGCTCTGAACCAATCCAGTCAATCTTCGCTTACGCAGAGGGACTGTAGTTCAAATGTGGGCGTTCTCGTGTCTAATTCGCCATTTTCTACGAATTTACGAAGTCAAATCTGCAAATCAAACCTTTTAAAATTACTCTTTCTACTAGACTACATTTGTTACTAACATAGGGTAATTGACAGTTTGTGATGAGTGTCTCTTGCTTCTATAATTCACATTAGATTTGCCGGAAAAAAATTTTCTCTGAACAACTTGCTGATGGTTCACAAACTATTGGGATCTCAAATGTGTACACTTCTTTATGTGAGTTCTTAAAGTATAACAGTTACATTGAGAAATAGTTGGACTAACAGATAGATGTTTGAGGATTTCTTACCAAATTTTTGTTACTCAAAAATTACCAATTAGACATTGTCTTTCATGAAAATTAGACATGTATTTCTATTGAAGCAAAATCTAATTAAATTAAAACGATTAGTTGATAATAATGTTCTGAAAATATATAAATTTATTTTTTCATCGAGATAATTTTACAAACTTTCTGGTCACTAGGGAATGAAATATCTAATAGAATATTAAATCGTTATTTTGAAAAATTAAAAATGTCAAATTAAACGGAAGCATGTACTAAATAGTGAGAAACCGAATAATTTAATATTTTAAACATTCAAATCCAATGTGCATCCCCAGTGATTTTGCTCATTGGTGATATCAGACAAATTTTCTGACAGTAAAATTTCAGTATTTTTTATATTCAATCCTATTTAAATAAGAAGCATTAAGTTTTAAATAAAATGAGTAGAAATAATAAGAACTCATTATTTGACTATACTTTGCTTATGACAACACTCGGATATCCTTGTTTCAAATACAATAGCAAATCTTTCATCATTTAGAGTAATAACATTTTAATTGATGGTGACTTTTGAAAAAGTATTTTGTAAATGTATATTGTATTTTGTAGACAAGTAAAACTATTACAGAATTTTTTCAACTAGGTTAGTGCATTCCACCTTTCAGTCTATGTTAACTTTTACAAATTCTCTACAAGTAGTGGGACCTTTAAATGGCGAGTATTACAATCCAACTACCCTTAACCATTCGGTTAATGTTTCCAATAACATTTTCCTACTTGACTTTAATGTTTTTTGGATTTTCCATTTCCCTTAATAGTTTTCATTCTAAACTATTAAGGGAAACGGAATTTTTATTTACCTATAACACAGAGTGAAGTCATAGCTTTCTATCAATGACAAGGTGAAAGCAGACCAGGGTAAATTCAGCTTTTAAACAAATTGATTTTATTTGCAAGAATGTTGCAAACTTTGTAAATATCTAATCTGTATTTAAATCAGGTTCATTAAATTTCTCAATATAAGTCTGCCACATTAATTAAATTAAAACAGTTTAAGACGCTTAATTCCAAAGCCAATTGATTATATTTGACGGAAATAATCCGAATGTTGAAAGTAATACAGATATCTAAACTGTTTCTGACGAATGTCACAATATTTATCCCTGAATTTCTATTTTTTCCAGAGAAAGTTTTAAAATATTTCGGAAAAATATATATTTTCAAATAAAACGAAACAAAGCCTTAAGCCATAACCGAATGCAGTCTGTACAAGGCATCATGAAACCGTGGTATAAAATAACATCCTCCAAAATGAAAAGCTAATATTTTAGACGAACGTCTCTAAAATTCCATTTATTTTTATTTTAAAAAGTAAATAAAAACGAATTGTAGGCACACTGTTACCTGCTAGAGCTCATATCTTAAAGCATTTCTTTTAACTGTCAGGTTTCTGAGAAACAATACAATTTTTATAATATGCTTCTTTGAAATAGATTGAGAAAGTAAACACTTCACTTGAAAATTATTAATAAAAAGAAGCTACAATTCAGACCGAAAATTTTGAAAAGAATCGCGCCGGAACAATATAGACCTGAAAGAATGATAGTTATATTGCTCGCTTAGGTACGGTTGAGGAATAGAGAAAGGTGAACTTTTTGCAAAGGAATATTGCCTTTTCCGGAAGAAAAATTCTTGTTCCCGGATATCAAATGTTAGAAAAATATATCTGAATGTTTTATTTAATATGCTATTTGATTAAACAAGGATATGTGAAACGAATTGGAAAAAGATTGAAAAAACTTTCAAGAGGGATGTATTATTTGATTGTCGAAGAATTGAGGTTATCGAATATGCGTTTTTGCTAAGAAAATGGGTGCGAGGGTTAAATAAAATGAACTTTAAATGTACAAAATTCAGAGAGTAAATAGTGATAAGTTGGGGCAGAAAAAATGTTTATTTTAATCATTCGAGAAAGAAGTGACATTTCACAGAATTTGTTTAAATATGAACAAAATTTATTAAACTATTTAGAGGATTATTTGTAATATCAGCCCTACAGTACACTTCAAATATTTAAAATATTTTATGTTTAACTTCATCTTACAGAAAACAAAATAAAATATGTATTTTCTATTTCCTTTATCTACCCTACAGGCAAATAAGGTAGTATGATTTTATCAAGTATGATTTACATGTAATTTTATATAGTTACCATAATCGTATATAGTTACCATAATCATATATAGCTACCATAATCATATATAGTTACCATAATCATATATAGCTACCATAATCATATATAGTTACCATAATCATTTATATTGATTTCATATGGTTTTAACTAACTAAGAGTATTTTTCCATCACCATGTTTATATATGTATGGTTTGACAAACAGACACGCAATGTATCAGATAACATATTTGATTATAAAATTACTATCCGTACATTTACTATTATAGTATTAAAATCGGCTTAATCCAGTGTTTCTCAACCTTTTAGTATTCACGGCCCAATTTTAAATCATAATTTTCATCGCGCCCCCCTACCCACCTTATACAATAATAATGTATTTTGAGAATTTTAGCCCTAAACCTTCACTACAACCTTAATTTTAAACTTCACAAATTACCATGAATACGGAAATGTATTGATATTTTGCAACACCGATCCTCGCATTGAAAAAACAAGAATTCTATGCCTTTTTATTGCTCTTGTGTCCCGCTCATGTCGGGCATTCTCACAATTTCGCGAGAAGTTTCAATTTGTCTGTAATTTGTCTTGCCAGCTTAAAAGTTAAGTTAGGAGCGTGCGCAGATGTGAACTAACGTTTTCTCAAAGGGAGAAGGAGAAAGTTCTATGACGCCAATTTCAATTCCAATCTCATTCGAGTCGATCCTTCTATCGCTATTGAATCTATTCTGAATGTGTATGTTATATATATTTTCGTGTAATTGCAATTCATCGTATTAAATATTCACGGCAGCAGACTTATACAGAATCATGGATAAATTTTTAAGCGGGCATAAGCGAGCATTAGACGATAGGCAAGCATCAACAAGTATACAGACGAGCGTGGTTCCGAAAATAAAATAAAGTAAATATTATCAAGAATGCTTAAATTTTGGGTTCACTAGTACTGAAGTAAATGAAGAAAGGCCCCTGTGTATCATTTTCTCAAAAATGTTGGCGGCAGACAGCATGAAACCTAATAAATTTAAACGACATTTGGAAACGCTTCATAGTGAGTACGTAAACAAACCCAGAGAATTCTTCGAATTAAATTTAAAATAATATGAAAAGCAAAAATCATTGTTTAAAAAACTTTGTCTGTGAATGAAAAAGCTTTAATTGCCTCTTTCAAAGTTTCATATAAAATAGCCAGATGTAAAAAGCCTCACACCATTGGTGAAGAGCTTATTTAGCCAGCCGCAATTGAGATTGTAGAAATTATGTTTGGAGACAATTTTGCAAAACAATTGCAGTCTATACCTCTTTTAAATGATACTGTTGCACGTCGAATTACTGATATAGCTGAAGATGTAGTGTGTCATCTTTTGTCGAAGTTATGTGACAAATTGTTTTCAATACAACTCGATAAGGCAACAGATAGTAATAAAGATGCTCATTTCATTGCCTATGTTAGATTTTGTGATGATTTGTCAGTAGTAGTAGAGTTACTTTTCTGCAAACCAATAGAACTCAAAGCAACAGCACTCGCATTATTTGCTATCTTAAATGATTTTATGAACGAGGCAAACATAGAATAGAAAAATTGCTTCGGAATATGCACTGATGGCGTTCTTTCTATGTCCGGAAGATTCCAAATTATTCAAGCACTTGTGAAAGAAAAATCGCCACAGTGCGTCTGGACACATTGCATGATTCACAGAGAAGCTTCGGCTTCCAAAGAAATGAGTCCTGGTTTGAATATTGTGTGAACTACGGTTGTAAATTATGTACGGTAGTAAATTATATAAAAATGAGACCCCTGAAATCCTTTCCGCACTTTGTAAAGACATGGGTGCAGTACATTCAGAATTACTATTTTATTGCGAGGCAAGATGGTTATCACGCGGGAAATTTTTGCAACGTGTTTATGAATTAAGAGAAGTAATCGCCGTTTTCCTAGAAGAGGAAAACAGACCGGAAACTGAGAATTTTCGCGATAGTTCATTTGTGATGAAATTGAGTTACATGGTCGACATATTTAAGAAATTAAATAACTTGAATCTTCAACTGAAAGGAGCAAATACACATATATTGGATACGAGTGATAAAGTTAATGCTTTTTGTAGGAAATTGGAATTGTGGAGCAGAAATTTAAGGTGAGAAAGCTTAACAATGTTTGCAAATTTGAATGATTATATTAAAACTTACAAGACTGAAGAACAACATGTAAAAGTTGTTTTTGTAACCATTAAAAATCATTTAGCAATGCTAACAAAGAATTTTTAAAAAGTACTTTCTTGCTGACGATAAACTGATATCAAGTTACAAGTGACAGAGGGATCCATTTCAAAATACTCCTGAAGGACTCTCAATTGATGAGGAAGAAACCTTTCCTTTCAGTCACTTAATCAATTTTTTTAAATAACATTTTCTCTTGGATAAAGTCGCCCTCCCCATCAGTGTGCTCGCGCCCCACAGGTTGAGAATCACTGGCTTAATCCATTCATCTGACTTTTTTTAATGCAATCTCGTATAGATCTGTATAAATAGATTGACGGACAGACTGCCCATCAGCCAGTCTGCGAAACTGGCTGAAAATTCAGCGTAGATCAAAATTTATGGTAATAACAAAGTACGTAGAATTCCATCAATCTGGCTAGAGGCAGATTTATTTTTCTCATTTACAAGTAGGCAGTCAAGCAGGTAGACTTTAATATGATAGTTTCACTCTTAATTTGATAGAAATCTACGATCTTAGTCTCAAGACGATGTCTAATTTATTTTACTATGTCGTGTTTTCCAGTTATTGTGTTAGCAAACTTGTAGATCAACAAAATTTTAAAAAAAAATTATCTCAAACAAGGTCTTCAAATTAATTTATCTTTATTCGTATTGTGATTTTTTTCATTTCAAAAACATTCACCAACAGACATGACTAAATACTGAAACTTTTCAACTGTGTGTAGATATTTAGATTTATTTTCTCAACTGAAGTTCAGTATGTTATTAACCTATAATAATTATCATTTTTTAGTGTCTGTTGTAAGCTGAATATTGATTTGATATATAAAATTCAAAAACAGCTTCTAATCGTATTTTCAGAATAGGATATAAGTTCTGTACAGTTTTAATTGTCTGAGTCCTGGTCTAGGGTTAGCATGTCTTCTCCTTGATGTTGGCATTCCGGTTTTTAGCCCTGGTTCTTACATGAGTGTTCTTCATCCTGTGCTCTATCTGTGAGGTGTGTGAAAGAACCACCCCCTAAGTAAAAAGGGTGTGTGCAAGCGAGTGCGTTACTATCATCTTCATATGAGCTAGAAGGCAGACTTCTGCTCTCGGGTGCTTACCCTCAGAAGCAACTGCTCAAACTCGGCTTAAATGGCTGACTTCTTCACAGGGCTTGCCTATGACAAGTTCCAAAAGTAACAACACATATTTATATGTCTTTTACCATTATTTTTTCCCTATAACCTTTTCTAAGGGAATTTTTCTCATCCCCACTTTGAATAAATTAATAGGATTCACCCTTCCAGAAAAAAAGGAAAGCTATTTATTTTGGTCTACAAACTAGATACCAAATTTCATTCATCTAGCTCATTTTTAATCCTCATGTATTGCAATATATATCAATACTGCAATTTAAATTCTTTGATACTTTGAGGTCTTTAAAAGATTTACTATTTTAATCATTTGAAATTAAATTTGTTCAATATTTGTTATTTTTTTTTTGGCTTTGCATTTTTATATTTTTTATAATTTAGTGACGATGCAACATTTCTTTTTTTTTTGTATTGCAGATTTGTTTTTTTTGTCAAGTTGCGCAACATTCATTTCAATACCTTACACAATACGCTGAGTTGGTGTTGGAAAACAGATAATTCTAGTGATGAACGTGTATTAGAAAGAGTAAAGATGAGCACTTGGAATCAAGCTGTCTATGGTATAGACAATCTGGGCTTACACTATATACTTTGGTATGGTGTTATGAGGGTGTTGATGCATATGGTGCAATTTCTTATGACAGTAAGATTTTTTTTCTTAGACGCCTTGAAAAGAAAATTTTCAGACTGGTGATTGAGCCGGTTTTCCAAGCCTTTTTATTACTCTCTCAGTAGACTTCCTACAGGCCTGTCCTAATGCCTGTCCTCATACAGTTGCTGTCAACTAACTAAAAAGAGTCGTAATTAAATGACCGTGTATTGAAAAGAGTCGTAATTAAATGACAGTCACAACTACCAAGGATCAGGGCTGATTTAATCAAATAAGTGCGACAAGCATTGATCTCATAAGACTTGTAGGATCCACTGCATAAATTTCAGTATTTTGATTTGTGGTGACTACGGCGATTATTAATGTCTTGCAATTTTATATCTGAAATGACACTTCTGGCTCATTTGAACTTGAAACGAAACTTTGATCTTGAGGCTAGAAAAATGAATAAATTTCGTTCTTTTAAACTAATGTTCTCTTTGTGCTGGAATTTCAGCTTCCATCAGTAAAAAAAGTAAATGAATTAACTTTTTGTAATTTTTAAATTCTCTGAATAAAATGCAGAGATAAGTTTTCAAGTGAAAATTTTTTTACTTCTTTATTTGTTTTAAACTTTTTAGCATATCGCATCTGTGCACCCGTTCATAGTATTCCATGATGTGAAGGAAAAAGAAATCTCAAATCCTAAGTACAACGCCAACGTAATATACAGCATAAAATCACATTCACCATCAAATAACTCAAAAACAACTTCATTATCTACCATTTAGATTCCGCATCACAAATACAGTTTCAAATAAGCTGTAAGCTCTCAAAGATTATTTTTGCTTTTAATTACTGAAGCGCAAGAAAAAAATTAACGTTTTAGATTTATGACGCATCTGACTTGGGGATTCAACATTTAGCTATAAAACGTGACCTTCTTTCGTGTTTGAAGCTGAAAGCATACTTAATAAATGTTTACCCACGATCACTTTGATTATGACTGCATTAAGAGCTGTGAAAACTGCGTGAAATGATCCTTTGATCGATGGATTGAAGAAAAAGAATTTCAGTAAGGATCAATTTCGTGTTTTTTTAACACTGATGTTTTTGTATGAATATGTATATCTTGGAATTCGGCAGAAACATATTTATTTTCAAGGACATTGCTTTTCTTGATGTTTATTGATCACAGCATTTGTATTCATAATGTCATGTGCTGTATGATCTCCACTCGTTTTACAAATAAAAGGCCCAAAATTATTTACAAACATTTGTAAATTGCTGCATTATTGACATGGAACGCCTCTCTATTTTTTAAGGATAAATTGATAAGGTATGATAAGTGTTACATAATTACTAAAATTACATTCGTATTGTGGCGGAAATTTTTAAAATAGGATTTTATTATTAACGTTTGGAATAAAAGAAAATTTTTGCCAAAAATATGGAGATCAAAAATCATAAAGTTTAGTTTAGTTATATTAACACCCCTTTTAAATCAATACTAGAGCTATTTCGAGACGTACCTAGAAATTTTGAACCCTGATCAGATGATGAGACGACACTTGACGAGATGAGCTGACGCCCTCCCTCCTCTCCAAACTTCGACACAAGAAGTCTAGGCCCGAAGGATTTGACATGCACAAGATCCGCTAACACGACGGTTCTTCAGTGTAATTGGGTTTCAAACCTGAAAACCTCGGGTTCCAAAGTTGAGACCTTACCACTGGCCACCACGGACCAATAAAAATTTTTTTTAAAAATTAGTGTTAATATAAAGATTCTCAGAAAATCGGAATATTAATTACATTTATACTATCTTTTAATTTTTTTATAAATATTTAGAAAATTTTTTCCTTATAATACTGATTACACCTGAATTTTTTGTCAGTGTTGCTTTCATTGCATCCTGTCTAAGATTTTATTTTTAGCTCAGAGTTTGAATGATGATGTTGATAATGTCGTTCGTACCCGCGTTTCCTCTGAAAGGGGGTGCTATAGCTTCTGAGGGAAAAGACCCCTGATCACACGAAGGCAGAAGACTCACTTCTAGCTCAAATGAAGATGAAACACATCCACTTTCACTCGCATAACCCCTTTTTAGAGGAGGGGGTGGGAGGTACATTCATTTATCTCTCATATAAGACACGGAAGAACAACCATCCTGAACCGGGACGTCCAGATCACGGGAAAGACATTCTACCGCTATGCCGCTCTGCAATTGAATAAAAGTGATAATAAACACCGATATTTTTGTCAGCACATCAATAAAGACGTGGCTTTATAAACTTTTTTTATTCAGATAGTTTTCTATTTTTAAACTTTCATATATTCCCTAATTCTTTATTAATAATACTCTCTCAAATATTATTTCCTTAAATTCACTAACAGATGGAACTAAACATGTGAAATGGAAACTTAATTGAAATAAATTTATTTATTGAGAATCAAGATCTGAAAATATTAAAGTATTCTTTTGCCATTGGAGATAACACACAATTTTACGAAATTTCGGAGCTCTAGTACATCAAAAAGGGAGTGAATGTTTACATTATTTCATGTTCTAGAACTGGGGGAAGCAAAGTTGAATAATTGTGCCAGAAAACAGAATTATGCACAATTCACATTAACAGCATTTAATTAACATTTAATTAGAAGCCCACTGCAAGTATTACAGTTAACTGGCTTGACGCATTTACTCACTCAGTTACCATTTGCCGCTTTCAGAAGTGCACTAACAGACCGAGAAGGGAGCATGTTTATATAATAGTTTGAAGTTAAACTTTTACTACCACTAAGAGGGGAAAACTTAAAAGCCCTGTTTAGGTAGATTCTTTATCGGAAGAATGCAATGTTTATACTAACTTATACTAAATACTAACTTATGCAATGGTTCTCATGAAACGACTTTGGAAAAATTTATATTGTTCTTAGGTAATTATAGTAATTATAGTAGATTCTTTATCGGAAGAATGCAATGTTTATACTAACTTATACTAAATACTAACTTATGCAATGGTTCTCATGACACGACTTTGGAAAAATTTATATTGTTCTTAGGTAATTATTGTAATTTTGTCTCGATTTCAACCGGTTTGGACGATATTAAAATAAATCCAAAATCCGCTGATGATTTCGTAAATGGGCCGTCTAGCTCAAAAGAGTTAAAAATGCTGGTAGTGAATCATTTTCATTTCCTCTATAGTTTCTATAATATTGAAGATAGAAAAATAAATAAATTTAGAGCCTCGTTAAAACGAATAACTTTTGCATTTAATGTTTTTGAATAGCTGCAATTGCTTGGAAGTTAAGGGCTAAAATAACCTTTTAAAAAACTAATTTTTATTGCTTCAAACATCAACAATTTATGCTGCTAGTTTTGGGAAAAAATGATATAAAATTTCTTTCTTTATTTTATTAACATACTTAGAAATTGTTTAAAAGTACATATTAAATTTTGAAATATTCCTTTTATGAATAAATTTTTATAAAATTCGGCATATTTTGTACAAAAACATAAGTTTTGTTATTTAGATATCTTCGTTATTCAAAAAAGCTTGTTAATTTAGCCATCCTTTGGTTTGATGTCTGCCGCGTTGCTCAGAGTATACCGTATTTTAACAAAAACCATTATGACTTATAACCAATTAGGAACACTTGTATTAAATGCCAAATTACGATTAAAAGTCAAAAAAGATCGACAAAGATATCATATTAGTCTATTTATTTTGTTTGCCTGTAGAATGTTGTTAAAGCCTGAATTTTGCCAATGGTATACATTTTACTCACATTATTAAATTTATACATATTACACAATTTTTACACATTGTACATTTTATTAAAAATAATCTTGTTTTTGTAAAATTTTCTATTCTTACTAATAATTACTACAAAAATATTCAAACCATTAGCAAATAATATCTTATTTGCAAAATTAACTTTAAAAGACTGACAATTTTTCCAACCGATATAGTTGAAAAATAAAACTTTCTGTCCTAAAATGGTAGTCTCTGGATTTATTATTAAAAAAAAGAATAACTGCAAACAATTGTGAGTTTCTTTTAATATTTTTAAAATGCAGAAAAAAACTGTTAATTTTTTTCAACTGCTATATAAACCTAAAAACTTCAAAGCAATGCAGTAATTTAAGGTTTACCTACATTTTTTATAATATTTGTTTACTCTAAATTATTTATTTTCAAATAAAAATTGAATGGTATGATATTAATAAATTCAGTGTCTATTGTTGCTCCGAAATTCAATATTTTGTAATCTTTATCTAAGAATTAAAAGGAATTTGGAAATAATAACTTGGATGAAAAGGTGTGTAAATCTTTGCCTTCTAGCTTGTCGACAGGAATTATTTATTTAGCATGTGTTATCAAGTAAAAAGATGAAAATAAAACCTCAAGAAAAGGAGAAACGTCTAGACACTATCTTCTATTGAAATACCACAAAGGAGAAAAACGAGCAATGAATGTCATAACTGCTTTCTAGCAAAATGTTTATGTATTTTTTTTTCGGCTTTGATCTTGAGCAATGACTTTAAACTTTTTGAAGGCCGTAAGAGAACAATTGCACTAAGTACAAAGTTAACACGTTTTTTTTTTTTTTTACTTGTACTGAAATTCAACTTGCCCCCCCCCCCCCCGGCTTTCGCTGTCTCTTCATATTTCGAATGACTATTTTGAAATATTAAAGAATTGTTTGGAATGTGTATTACAATTATATACAAGATGTTACTAATGGCATGTGTCATATGCAATCCCATTGACGAAGTCGTCGATTTAAGCCGAGTTGGTATAGTAGCTTCTGAGGGTAATGGCCCCTAAGCACTCGAGGTCCGAAATCTGACATCTAACACATATGAAGATGACACACTCCCTTGCCCAACCCGTTTATACATGGGGATTCGTTTGTACACATCACAGGAAGAACATAAGAACATCCGTTAGTAAATAACAACCATGCTCAAACCAAGACTCGAACTTGAGACACCCAGATCACGGGTAAAACGCCCTACCTGTAGACCACGGACGCCGGCAGGAGAGAACTGTAGATGGTACAAAGGAACTGGTGACAATAGATTTATTTCTGAAGAAAGAAAAGCAGTCAATTGAGCATACAATACATACGATAAAGGAAATAGGAAAAACGATTCGGAAAGATTCTCGAAGATATTTTCTAGAATTATTATTTTTAAAGGTGTGTTATGAAGTAAAAATGAATTATGGGAAAGCTTCACTGCGAATAATTTATTTCTTATAGGTCTAAGTTACGCTAGTTATACTAATTTTAATTTCTACCTGAATGACCACATTGGATGCAAAAATGGGAAGTTGTCCTTGTCAACTTGGTTCTTTAGGAAGCATATAAAAGATAATTTGGTGCCGGTTGAGTTGAAGGTCACCTAATGGGTATAAATTCTGGTTTGAGGATTCAGATCCATATTTGAGACCCACCATAATAACGCTTATTCCAAACTGACACAGCCTCGTTTCAATTAAAACTCTCCAAACATTCATTACGGCTTGATTGTTCTTGTGTGTTTATTCCTTAGATAATCCCACATGATATGAGTTATCACCTGTTTCCAATTCCAAAACCCAAATGATACAAAAATTATTGAGACCTATATATTTTAAATGCTATACCATTATTGTTTATGGTAAAAAATTAATATTCCCAATGTTTACAATTAAAGTTTTGGTTTAAATCTATGTTCTTGGTTCGTCAGAGTGGGACAGATAAAAAAAACATAATTACATATAATGGACATTACTTCTCAATTATCTTCTATTATTATATCTTAATTCCCATTTATTTATTTAATTAAGAAAAATACTACAATTATTTTTTAAACAATATTGCAATACAAGATCTAAAGAATGACTATGTAAAGAATATCTTTTTTTAAAAAGTATTCTTTCAGAAGCTTAGCCATTGATTAATATGCCATGATGGAAATGATTTCTCAGGTTTTCTTAAAAATTGACCACCTAAATATTTCTTTGCTCATAGTTTATAAGTACGTACTTCAAAAGATCTGAATGTAATTAATGCTTCAAATGCACATGTTAAGCTCAGAAAATCCTATAAAAATGAAATGCAAATAATAATATTCATATAAATAAATGCGTCCAATTTTATACATAGTTTTAAAGTAAAAATATATTTTAAGCAAATAAAACAACAGGAATACTATTTTATAAAATCAGACAATAATTTCCCAAAGCTTAAAAGCGGCAGTTTTCTTAAAAAATCTCGAATTTATGGTCAGAAATTGTGGATTGGAGATATGATTTCACCTAAAGTTTTTGTGTTTATGAGCTCGGTGGGTATTTAGTCTTCTATCTTTTATCAGATGTGCTCGTATTTAGGTGATACAAAAATTCCGAGTTATGTTGCCATTTGTTATCATCTTGCATTGTTTGCAATTAGCAAATCCACCCAAGACAAAATAGCTTGTGTGTAGCTTCAGTACAAATTATAAGAGAATAATTAGTTAACTCTCAAAAATAAATGAAAAAGTATATATAATTCTTGTTAAATAGATAACTATAATCAGCAATCTACCACAGTGCTATAATTTCGACTTCTAAAAATGAAAATAGTACGTCATCATTTTCTTCACAAAAATTTCAACATGATTATACCGAAAACAAACTTATTGCAAAAAGTTATAATAATTGTTAATATTGTTGTCAATTTTCTTATATTTTGCATATAAAAGGCGAATTCGGAATTATTGATTAACAATAATTTCATATATCTTGTACTTTAAATATGTCGAGATAATAAATTGGGCTAAAAAAATTTTTTTCATTAATACGCAAAATATCCAGAATGATATCTACCTACAAAAATAATTATTATTATAACTTATTTAAAAGAACATATAATACAATTGCTTTTACTGTAGGGGATATCAAATGTCTTCAAGTGCTCTTTGTAAACAATGTTTCGGATAAAAGGTGTTGAACTGTTAGCTATGTTTCATAATGCAAGCCTTTTAATTCTGATTAATTCACTTGACTTGGAAATGTTATTTGTTTTGCATAAAAATTGTCGTTAGATCCACAAACCAAATTCTTCTGAATTTCGATAGATTTCCACACTAGTACCCTATTTAGCTGTTTAACACATTTAATTATAATTATTTATAAGTCAACAAGCTTTGCTTGGGTATCATCACCAATATTACTCACCTTTAATCGTTGATATTTATTAATTTTAAAAAATTCTTTTATATTTTACCGCAGAAAATTATTTTTTTGTGTCTAGAAAACAATGATTCTAGAGCACAAGTTCTAAGAAAAGATTAATACGGATCCTTTACTAATCACAATATTAATAGAAATTCATTCTTTGAAAAGGAAAGATTGTTTAAAAGAATAAATTTAGATGATACTCTAGAGATTGTTGAGTTTTGATTGCTAATATATATAAACTCAGATATTGCATGAAAAGAATCTCCATTTACATAACCTTCGAAAGAGACATCAATGAAAACTTTTATTCAAAAAAAGAGACATCTAAAATATTATATTTGTATGAAAAAAATTATGTTAAATTACAAAACTTAGTCAGGAATTCTGCTTTACAATCCTTTATTCTTTATGCAAATTCACATCTAACATGTCAAAAGTTACACGAAAGAAAATAAAAAAATTCATATCTCACTGAAAGGAAAATATGAAAATTGGCAGAAATGTAGACTCTGACATGACGGTAAGAAGTTTGATAACTTTCAATATATCAGACAATGACCTACTTGAAATTTCTGTCTGTATATTACATGTACTGAAATTTAAAAAGTCTGGGAGTCGAAATATTTCTTAGTTCTGAAAGTTTTGGTTAAATACCAGAATTATTTATTAATCTTACTGAGTATTCTTGACTACTTTATTTCATTTGAAGTTAGCAGTCAACAAAAGTTGCTGATACATAATTTATAAATCAAATCGTTAGGTGCCGCGATTCTTATTTAGAGACTTGAATTTTACGTACACCACTCGAAACCAAAAATATATATTTCGTACACCAGACAGTTTAGTTTCATTCTATATATATATGTCAATATTGTGTGTAGCAGAAACTGGGCATTCTGTGCTTCACTTATTTGTAATAAGCAAACAAATTCGTTTGTAAATTGAAAAGAATAGTCTTGTTCATATTTAAAGCATTATATTTTTGGTTTGGTTTTTTTTATATTATTTTCAAATAACGTACATATACATACATGTAATTTAGAAGATATAATAACAATATGTTATTACTCAAACTTTTATTTTTTTTATTGAAATGATTTTATTGGTTATTTTATAATGATACATTTTTTTTCAAAAATATCAAATGTTTTCAAAATAAAACATAATTAAACTGTTACACTTTGTGTATGTTTGTAACTTATCTGGTCAAAACATTTAAAAAAATTTGCAATTAATGGTTTAATGGCATCATATTAAAAAATATAAACAAAAATGTTAAAGAAATCATTCCCAGTAAATATTTCTTTATTTAATTTATCTAATTAATGAAGATTAAATTTCTTGTGTTAAACTCGGAACGAGCTTCTGAGTTTCCAACAGTTGGTAGGCATTGAAAATTTCCATCTAGATAAAAGGTCTATTCAAAATTTTCCAACATGCAGGTTGGTTTAGTGATAAGTTATGGAGTTTTATATATATCCAAGCCATTTCAAACTATTCTATTAAACAATGATAGTAAGTACAAATTTTAGGAAATCCTTAAGAGTTGGTAGTTAATTTTATTTATTAAATTAATAAAGATTCATTTTGTTCATTAATCAGAGCTCGTGCCCAGAAGTTTTAAATAATAAACATACGTCGAAGACATCAAAACAAATCCCTTTTCTCATGTTTTCCATTTGTCTACAACTATAATTGTGCATTGAATCTTGAAATATGTTTTTTTTAATTTTAGGTCGAATGATTTGTCAATTGCAAAACACAAGTGTTTCTGTGACGCGGTGCAGAAAAGTTAGGTCCTATTCAATGTGATCGAACTTACCAGCTAGAGTGAGCCATTTCATTGGCTGGAAAAGTGCAATTGCTACTGCCACAGTGGTGGTATTCTCCTGTTCAATTTTTTTTAATTCCAAATGTGAAACGCAAGAAATATTTTTATCTATTAACTGCCGTTTATTTTTAATGGCTAATGAAAATTTAAGCCGATAGGGTGCGTCTCTTGTTTTAGTAACTCCAACTAGGGCCAAGAATACTACTTTGTCACTCACGCATCCCTCATTCGTTTGTACAATTCATTTTTACTGAAGAGAAAATTCATACACCTCACAGATTTAACAACCATGCCCGAACCGGGAGTCGAACCCAAGACGCCTATATCACGGGGAAGACGCACTACATTTACGCCAGGACGTCGCCAATTCACTGTCTTGTGATATTCGTCATGACTTTATTTCATTATCGTTATGTTTTTAATGCCTCATACTTTAATTTCCACTTTTTTGATAAAAAGCATTATTTTTTATTGTATTAGTAAACGAAAAATTGCTTAATATTTATAAACTTTCTATCATTATTTTCTGAATCTTTATTACGTTTCATAACTATAATCAGCATGAACTTTTGTAACTAAATTTGTCTAAATGAATTACTAGATGATTCCACATGGATGAAATGAAAAATGTTTATATAGCCAAATTGCTATTAATAAAGCTCTGCACATGTTAAGTTTAACTATCATCTGGAACACTCATTTATGCAGAATTTCAGATCGGCAGCACAACAGAGATGAGTCAAATACCAATTACAGGATTCTATATTTGAAAGCAAAAGATTCCGAAACAAGAAATTTCATGATAAATAAAACCATATAAAAATGCTTTGAACCGTAAATATCTATTAGAAATAAACCACAAAGCTAACAGACTTACATACAATGAAAATATCCTCTGCTTCCTTCCCTTTAGCCGAAGATATTAAACATGTAATTTATCTCAATTAAACATGGTGCATTAAAGTTTACAAACAGTGATTTCATAATGATACTGTGACCTCAACATGCCAGTGTCATTCTGCAGTCATTTTACTCCTCTCTGTCTCGCCTCTTCATTGGGCGAATGACTGATAAAGCTACTTATAATTACTGCGACTAGAAGACGCCTGCTCTTGATTGATTGGCTGAGAAACTCTATTGGATATGTTCTGGGATTTGTTTGTTATGGCAATAAAAGTAAAGAACGCAGTGTCAGAGGTTTGACTGCTTAATGAATGAGACCCAGGTTACACTCTTATATAGGTATAATGCAGGATTAATTGAAATTAATTTGGATGAAAGATTGATTTGAATAATAAAAGTGTAGATGCTTTTAAAAACAGGCTTATTTGTTCACTTTAAAACTATAAATATTTTTTGTAAAAAACATGGGAATGGTAACAAATACTTAAATCCTTAAGTAAAATGGAATTTTAGTAACATTTTCATTTATGAAAAATAGTTTGGAATTTTCTTTCTAAAAATATCCAGTATAGCTATATTTATTTCACTGTTTCATGCTTTTAAGTTTTTGTTTTAACCTCCAGATATTTAGCAATGAAAATTATTTCCTAGTTTTAATTACACTTCTAAGACGGAGATTTTTAATTTTATTAATTCTTTTATTTCTTAGTTTCCATATTTTTCCAATTATTTTCACCTTTTTATGCTTATCAGAAATCATGCTGTTCATTTTTCCTCTATTTTACTAGATGGCACCTCGTTTAAAAAAATCAAAATTTAGTTTAAACTTATCGATCATTGTTAATCAAGCTAATAAAATTTTAAATTGTTACATTATTATGTTAATTAATTATCATTATTATTATTATTATTACTATTATATTTCAAGAAGTAGCGGCAAAAGGCTCTATTATTATATTCTATAGTTACAAATATGAAGACATAAAAAGACATTAAATAATATGAAGACATTAAATAAAGGGTTCAGAAATAAATGTTGTAGAAAAAAATTTTAAGTTATGCATAATTTCATGAAATGCAATTAATATCTGTTAAATTCCATTAGAATAAAACAAGATTTGCTTCCATACCTTGATAAATATTGAATGCAGATTATCATAATTGGGCTAGTAAAATATGCATGGACAATTGATCATAGCTTTAGCTTAGTTTAGTTATATTAACGTCCCATTTAAAGCAACACGGGGGCTATTTTTGGGACGGACCTCGTGATTTTGAAGCACTGTCAGATGACGAGGACGACACCTAAACTGGCACCCTCCTCTTCACACCACACCAACGGGAGGACGTTTGGCCTGACAGATTTAACGTGTAAGAGACCCCCTCACATGACTGTTCTTTGGTAGAATCGAGTCTCGAACCTGAAACACACAGGTTCCGAAGCCCATTTCTTACCACCAGGCCACCGCGGCTCCCAATTGATTATAGCATTTTCAACATTAGAAGAAAACGGTTAAGTAGGAAATTCTGCTTAAGTTCCATATAAAATTGGAGTTACATATAAACTTCACAATGCTGTGATATGTTGACAACTCTTTTTTACTTATGAAGTGTGGCTGTAAAATAACTAGAGATGTTCGAGGCTCGAATCTAAAAATTCTGAAAGTCTACTAGCAATTAAATTCGATCTATATATTACCAGAGCAATCGGGCAGCAGTCTCTTAGCATTAAGTTCTAAGTTTTGGGACTATATTTAAGACGCGATTCCATTAAAGATCCACTGTGCATTTGGGCTGGTGCATATGAAATATGGCTTCTTAGGTCAGACATCTTTCTGTTGGTGTGGTGAGGAAGTTTGGAGAAGGAATGCCTTCTCAAGCTTCGCTTTCTTCATCTGACCGATGTTCAAAACTATAAGGTCATTTCCGAAATAATCCCCATCAAACTTGATGCTAATGTAGGTGAACAAATCAATAATCTAACAGTTTTATTTCGATTTGTTAATACGTATATAAATATATTAGTATCACTTTGAGGATCAACTGCAATATGCATCTATTCATGCAGTTAGTGTAGTGAAATAGTTGAAAAGATTATAAATATAATAAATTTTCCAACATATTTTGTTTAGTTATTGTTGATGCGGTTCATGGGTTCATTCTGCTTATACTTGGAATAGTGAAGTTTGTCAAAGGAATCAACATATTAGCTGTGATTATTCAAAATGGAGAAATTAATGCCATTATGCAAAGTTATGTCACTAAACAAAGAAATAGAAAAAAGTTTCTAAATTTTTTTATTTCACATGTTCAACAGCATAAATGCTACAATCTGCCATATTGGAGACCTTCCTTCAGTTTATATGTTCCACAAGTTCTACAATAATATTTACACATACGGTGTAAATATGGCATATGAATGGCAAATGAACATAATTATCCGTACGCATTTTTGCAAGAGATCATAGTGTTTCCCACATTTGGCATTTTATAATAATTTTTGGTTGTTGGCTCATTTGAAAAGTGTACGTTATGTCCGAAGCATCAAAATTCTAGATACCTTTAAAAATCTATTGTGCTGAAAGTTCATTAAATTAATGTTCAATTATTGCAATCTGTGGGAAGACGTGCAACTCAAGATATGCCTTTTTAGAAAACTTGAAAAGTCAAGAAGTTGAATCAAATGCATCAACGATGCTAAAATAAAATCTGTTGTTACAAAATGGGATATCTGTAGCTCCTTCAAATAGTTATAAAATGCGCCACACTACATATGGGGTATAAAATTAGAAAAAAATCTTTAACTGAAATTCCATAATATTTACATTGACCACTACCAAAATTCCATAAAATAAATTAGAATTTGCTTCATTGAATAGATTTTTGGCTGTGGAAAGACTAAAATTCTCACGTGATTTCATGGCCATCTTATTTTTGCCCGAATTCTCAACAATAAGTAATATGCCCACTTCATACTATTAACGTCATACTTTTAAAATTTCCAAACGCCATTCAAAGTTTCATTTCGTGATTTCTTGTGACACTGTTAATTCTATAAGAAAATCATATCAAGAAAGTGTTTTTGTCCATTTCATTGAAGAACAAAATGATACAGATGAAAGAGCTGATACAATATAGCAACGTATGATTTCCTTTTAATACATATCGCTGGTTTTCATTAGACAGAAACATTGAAACCGATTATGAAATAAAAATAATGACAATGGGAATAATTTTTACGTGAGTTTCTTATAAAAATGCAGCCTATCGTAACGACTTCGAGAAAAATTCCACATGCTTTCTTCTACCATGTTCCATATAATCAAAAACCATCTCTTGTTTTACTGTTAAATATGTACATGAGAGATTCAATTTAGCTGAGTCTCCCAGGATCTTATTGTGCAAACTTTAATAGTCTTAAATTGATTTCCCCTACAACTTAATATGAAGGCCTTATTTAAACTGCTGACTTAGCAATTTCTTATTTTCACTTTCCAGACGAGAGAAAACCCCTTTTCAAGAATAATTAAAAGATGCCATCTTTAAATCTTTCAATGTCATTCATTTGTCAATGAAAGCATAAACTGCACTTTTCTAAAATGGCCCTAATTTTAAGCATCTGAAAATGACGTAAAACTCTTCAAAAATCTTGTGTTTTTAAAAATCTATCAAGGAAAAAATTATCCGTTTATGAGTTTTCATCACAACTGCAACTTCTTGAGATAACTTTACACTTCTTACAAGAAAACTGGATTGCATGAAAAGTCTTTTCCCAAGCTGTTTCGAATTCCATTATGCTCCCCTTTGTTTTCTTTAAACAGTTTTGACAAAGAGCGCTTTATTGTTGAAGACAAGATTTTTAGGAGGCCTCTCTAGATATGCTGAACTAACGAAATCTGTACATTTCTAGGAACTTTCCTCTTTCAACCTGTGCATATTTGTTTCGATCAAATTTCGTTCAAGCGTTCCGCGGTGCTAAGAAAAATGGGAAAAAAC
>JAPMOQ010026707.1:1306209-1316623 GCA_026543055.1 Argiope trifasciata | reverse complement strand
ATGCTCGGATGACAAAGGCAAACCGTGAAAGAGCACTGTCCTAAAATCCAAAATCCCACAAGTGGAGAAGGATGACTGACCGCAACGGATATGATGTGCACAAGTTCAAGTGAATAACCCATATTTAGATATAGGGTTTCAAACCGTCAACACAATGATCTCGAAGCTGTCACTACTACTAAACCATCATGAGCTCTCATTCATCAGTAAGGATAATAAGGATTTAAATCAATCATACTGAATAAAATACAAATGTGGTTTTTGTTAAAATAAACTATGTCGTGAAGCAGAAGAATATTCCCTAAAATGTGTGTTATGAAAAATACAGATAAGAAAAGAGGTAAAGTTTAATTACTCTTTGTTTAGTTTGCTCAGTTTAATACACTATTTACAGGAAATTCGATTGAGATTTGTACAAGGAAATCGGACAATTTTAGAAACATCAAATAATTCCGCACAGATGGCGAAAATCTTGCTAAATAACAATCAAATTCAAAACAAAATTCTTATATAGGGCTAACTGTACATGTAAATTTATATGTGCTGTCAAAGCTTCAGTTAAAGCACGACTGATGCAAATCGATAAAATCGCCCATTTAAGCCTTAAGAATTAGTAACAACCAAAGAGGTGTACTCGATTTTGTTTTATAACACAAAAACCAAATTGCGCCAAAAAATTTCTTTCAAATGAAGCTTTAAATTTTTAATGTATGTCAAATGTCAAAATTAAGTCATGTCATGCAAGTCAATTTAAAAATCTAAAATGGGGAAAATTAACCAGAATTTTCAATGCAGTTAATTTGACAGTTTCCACGCTAAAAGTAGATTTGTCCATGAATAAAACAAATTTCGCAATTGCAAAAAAATGCAGGTGGAGCTGCATTTTTTGAAAAGGTTTCACTCCATTAGATGTTTCAAAAACTGCTGTAGGAAATGTCGGGTAGGATAATACAAGACGAGTTAAAAAAGAAAGTTCAAGTTTTGTCAAGAAAGCATTTCCCAATGGAAAGGTATTTGAAACCTCTGATCGACGTCTGGATTTTATCTAAATTGAGTACTAGTTTTGCAGATTCCATTTTAATGTAACTTAAAGTCGCATAATACATCAGAGGAATAAATATTTACTCTTAAGCGAACTTTAAAGTGACCTTATCCGGCTTCTCATTCATTACTTTGAATTTCAACATGTCGAGCAATCCAATAAAATTCAATATATTTTGAGTGTTTGACGAAACTCAACACATACCATCATTATGGATGTGAATTTGATTTAATGTTTTCAAAGGCATCAATATTCTCAGAATATGCATTACGCGATTAAAAAAAAAATCAACGTGATTATTCCCGCCGAAAGTTTATAAAACATGGTTATTTTATTCATTGCATGCATTACAATAACTTTGGAACATCAAAAGTTTCAAAAAATTTGGAAACATTAACTTTCTGACTGCTCTACTTTAAGGGTTAATTGGAGCATTTTTGCGCACAATATTTTATCTTTTTAATGCAATATAATACAGCTTTGTTTCAATAGAAACCGATTAAATGAGATTATTACTCTGGCTCAAGATTCTTCTGCAGGATAAACTAATTCGAAATTAAAGAATTAAATTGCAAGTGATTATATTCTAAATTTTAAATGCCGAGTTCAAGGAATAAAACCAGAAATTGTTAAAAATGTAATGTTTGAAAGAATATTTCCACATTGAGACAAATCTACATACAAGCCTTTAAGTACATAAATAATTCACCTATACAACACCTTTAATATTAAATGGGATAATTTTGAAACTTTATGTGCAAATTTTATAACCGAAGCAATATTGGTATATGATTCAACAATCCATTAACATTTCTAATCTAAGAGGTTCCTAATAGCAAGATTGAAATTTTCAGAAGTTGAATAAAATTTCAAAGAATATAAGCATTAGAGTAGTTTAATTCTAAAAATTAAGAGCAATACTTTCTAACCAAATTTTGGTAATACTGAAATATTTAATTTTACAGTTTTGAATCTGGAATTCAAATGTAAATGCAAAGGATTTGCTACTCTCGGTAAATTGTTTTTGCCCATTACCTCATATTCCTTCATTTCTCCGAGAATTTGGATCTGTCAAACTCAATATATTATATCTATCCAAAAAGGAATCCAAACAATATTTACAATGTCATTCGAAACTGTGTGGAGGTATAACAACTGCAAGCAAATAGTCATCTAAAATTTCAATATTACAATATTAAGAAAAGTAAATGTATAAAAGTTATCAATATATGATTTTAAATCGTAAGTGAATTGTGCCATCTGAATCATTTGTTTAAATTTTAAAGTCTGCAAATAAAAATATACAATAAGAATAAGAAAAACATTTATTAACAATTTTTATACAAAAGATTTCAACATGACTTAAAAAATACAAAATTCACTGTACGAGATATTGGTTATACTTATTTAAATACATGTCAGCAATAACATTTGAAATACGTTTCAGATGGATAGTCAAAAGCAAAATTCACATTTATACATTTGAAAAAAAAATCTGTATAGATAATATTAACAGAAAATCAAGTGTTTTAACATTAAGGAAATTACTAAAATAACATCACTGACGTTATAATTACATTTGAAAAGCCCTACATTAATAAAATATCAATGTGAATTTTTAACAAAACAATGCCAACTTCCAATTTATTCATTACAGTCAATTATTTTGCAAGCTTTTTAAAGAATCGCTTATCTATAAATGACAAAAGTTCAGAAAGAGAAATTTTGCAGGGGAGGAGATGAACTGTTTTATATTTAAGAATCTTAATTCTCAAAATCAACTTAAAAAGAAATTTAGATTTTATTTACTTAACTAAAAAGAGGATAAATATTTGCATTTAATTCATTATTCGCTGCATCCATTTAGCTTTTTTCTGGAAATAAAATTTTTATTCGCGAAATAACAGTCGTTAACACTAATTTTGTGAGTAGTATTTTCTTCAAAAGCATATTAATCACCATGGTGATCAAGTATGGCGATCAAATGCTTTTTATACTTTACTTTAAAGGATTCTCGAGTGACTGTCCGGATCAGCCATCAGTCATCCTTTAAAGTAAGACCGAGTTGGAATCTGAGTGAGTCTGGATGAATCTTATTTAATGGAATTCATTTTCCTACACCCGGCAAGAAATGAACAGAATAATCATCTATTTGGAAAATCGGCCCTAACTTAATGGTATTCTAAAAGGATTTAAATGGATACAACGATCGTATAGTACTATTTAAAGTAGTCAGAAGAAAGCCATTTAAACTATACTAAGATATTTTTGAAATATCTGAAATTAGCTTTTAAGCTAAATTTATTTTAAGGTAAAAGCATCTCTTTAGAGTTCTAAATGATAACTCAGTTTAAGTGTTTCTGCAAATTACAAGATGTTATGAAAGAAAGGCATTGAAATGTATATTCTCATGAAAACATTAAATAATTACGTTCACAATATTAGAAATTCATAAAATATTTTTAAAGCATTTTATATAAAATTTGAATAATGCACAGTAACCAGGTGGCATCTCATAAATCTCATTTAAAGCCATGTTTATTTATTCAGTAAGAAAGCTACAAATATGAAGCTAATAATTTACATAAAATGGAGGAAAATTATCAGATGGATAGAAAATTCAATACAAACAATGAATGACACTAAGGATAAATAAATTTGTCTTAAATAGGGATGGATAATTTCATTTTTGCTCGGATGATATTTTATGATTCATTTCTCTTTCACTTCTTAAAAGATTTAAGTTTTCCTATAAATTGGCGTTCACAACTTCATCAGTTTATATAAAAATTATCATAAAGCTTTAAAATCATTTTTATATTTTCGTATTTTAATCGATTGATTACTTTTTAGTTCCGTACGACAGGCGCCACCTGGTAAAGAATTTCGGAAAAATATTTAAAAATAATAAGAAATCATAAAGAAAATCTGAAGTTCATTAAATAAACTCATTTTTTAAAAGTTGTAAGAGTTTAGCACTAATTAACAAATTTTATTCTAATTTAGAAAAAATTCACTAAAAATAAACTATTCAAAAATCTGATTAACATATAAAAGTACAAACTTTAACAAAGAATTCTGAACTCTTAACATCAAATCAAAAGATATATTTCAATGCCTTAAACTATACATACAGAATAGTTAAAAATCACATACATGAAAAATGTAACCCCTCATTCAATAACAAATACATTGAGTTTTATGAAAACTTCATTAGTTCTTAAAAGGAAATTGTAAATTACCAAATTTACTTTCATTTTGTTCAAATAAAAATCCGTTAGAAATATTTAACTATCAATTATAACTAATTAACTATTCAATTAACTATTATCAATTACAACTAATTATTAACTATTCAATTATCAACTATTATCAATTACAACTAATTATTAACTATTCAATTATCAATCATAGAATCATTCAACTGCAGTCAACCATTAAGTAATCTGATCAAATGATTGATGTCAGAATTATTCTGAAATTTGATGGTTCAGTCAAAATTCCATTTTTTTCGTTTTCAAGCATCGAATAATTCAGCCAAATATACAACATTAGAAGAAAAGGGTGCAACAAAAGCCAGGAAATATGTAAAAATACAACATTACTGCAGGTGGAATTGTAATCACTCCAAATATCCCACTGATGCTAACGAAACTTATACACTAGAATTGTATTTGATAAGCAGCAAAATACATTTTAAGGTTATCGGACTTGTTTGATTACAAGGAGACAAATTTATATATTTTTAACAATTGAAAGGTTCAAGGAGCATCTAATACAAATTTTCGTTACATTTATTTTCGTGAATTATTTTAACGATTTCCTAAATAGATTCAGATGCATGTTTCAACATGATCTTTCAAACAGAAGCAGCAAATACAAGTAATACTATTTTCCCCAAAGAAATCGTCAACAGGTCGTGCTAGATACTCATAATATATCATATTTTCCTGTAAGTCAATGGGGGTTGTTTCCAATTTTGTAAAACCAAACGGTTTTTAATGGGACATTTTCTTGGATTCTTCCATTTTTAATTCATTTCAAATGTAGTATTTTGTAGAATCGTGGAATCGGAAAAAATTTTATAATGGTTCAGTATAAATTCGGCTGTGACATGTGCAGATATCTTGCTCTAATCCTGATGTCCTCGAGAACGATCTGAAAGAGGAAAAAAATTGAATTTATGAAGGAAAAGGTATTAATGTATCCATTTAAAGTTATCAAAAACAATTTAACAATACTGATGACAAAATACAATATAATAATCTATATTTGTAGTGCATGATTTGATTAAAAAAACTTTTGCTAATGATTTCAGCACCAATTAATACTCGGTCATTCATGCTATCTAATTATATGATATATTGAATAATTGGAATTGATTTCTGTTTAGATAAAAGCTCTTGGAACTTTGAGATGTTAAATAATTTTATCAAACTGTGTCCACGAATGACAAAATTTTAAACTAAGTTTTAAAAAACAATGCGATGAAGTTAAAATAAATTTATTCCGATTTGGAATAAATTCAGTTCATTGAGTTTGATTTTTTTTTCGGGGGGGGGGGTATATAAGGCGCGGGTCATTTGTTCCAGCCGTCTTAAACATAATATTCACTAGTTACCGGACATCTAAAAATTCTTCAATTAAGTTTATTACGAGAACTTATTACTATTATGCTTAATATGATTAAAATTGAACTAGGAGGAAGATAAAAAAAAACTGTTTTATTTAGTTAATTGGTTTCCGAAATATATTATTCTTAGCAAGATATTTGAACTACATAATTTTCTGATCATTAAATTAAAATTTCTTAAAATGGTGCCATCAAAAACTTGGATACATAAAGTTATTTGTTTCATATAATCGTAACAGTTGAGGCAAAATAAAAACTTCAAAAATAAGTGCATTTTTATAAAATTAAATATCAATTTGAATACTGATAGATATATCAAAATTACCACTTACCGGGTCTTCAGACTACTAGCAATTCAATGCCATCCTCAAGGAAGTTTTTCCAGTATATACAAGACAACTAGTATTAATTGAAGATGGTCTTGGAATTGAAGAATTCATCCTATAGGCACAGTAGGAATTATGACGTTAAGGAGGGAAAAGGCCCTCCCTTTGGAATATTCCTCATTGTTATCAACTATAGATGACTTCTGAACTTCATTGGCTTCAGTTTTAGTAATTGAACTCAAATATAAGTGACGTAAAATTCTAGCAGTTATCAATACTACAAAATAAAAAGTTAAAAACTTCAAGAACCTAGGCTATTTGTATAGCAACTCAAGACATTACTTTCTAGAAATTCATTCAGGATTGCTTATAAACTTCCATATCAAGGTAAAATTAAAAACTTCAAAATGGCGAGAACTGGAAGCTAGCATTTCTAGCATTTTTCTAGCAGTGTTCATACCAGAGTATATAAATAAATATAGCTGTATTTTATAGGTTTTCATATTCCAATATTTGTTTCGAGTATTTTGAGTATCTTGTAGTTAATTCAGTTTCACATGCATTATCGCATGTTCCAGTAACAAGTTTACTTCTAAAATTGTTTTTTTCTTTTCCTCAGTTCAATTCACGTTTCATTTTGTATATGGCAATTCCTTTGACAGATATCCGTTTGTGAATTAAATTTCATGGGCATTAATTGCCACATTGGGGGCTGATGCTCATTAACATTTCAAATGAAGGCCTTCCAATACAGAGGACAATGTCAAGGGTTCCTTGATTCAGGAAGATCCGAGAAGCATCAGATCGTTGCAGCTAATTTACAATTTTACGCCTGCGAAAAATTTGACATTGCATTTCAGAATTAACATCTCTTTGAATTCTGTTCCATAAATATGCACGTAAATCAAAAGTTTTTCCAATAACTCCGAAGTTTCCTCTTTTTTACTAGCTTAATATTCCAGTTATTTCATTCTTTGTAATCATAAATCACAGATGGTTTTGGAATCGTACAACATAGTCTATGCAGTTACATTGATCAAAATCAAGCAAGACCACAACATGGGAACCTTCGCCATTTATATCCGAATCCTTGACATTAAGAGTAACTATTAACTATTAATACAGATTAATATTTTTCTAAATACCTCATTTTTATCATTAATATTAACTCATTTCTGCCCATTTAGCAATGTTGAAAATTTAGAAAAGATGCCTGTGAAGAGGAAAACGGCACTCCAGCAGTTGAAGGAAAATTCTTTCTCCTGATGTTTTAAAGAATTTTAGAGCTTCTGTTACAAAGTTTATAATTAGATTCATTATTTCATTTCTAGTTCTTATTGCTTACACAGATAAATTGACAAAATCCACCAATTCTTATGATTTGTGTAAAAAATATATTTATTCCAAAATCAGATACCGAAAATGCTCTATCCTATTTATTTACAATTTAAACAACTTAGTAAAGCTCTGCTTCCTATTGATCATAACGTAATTGAAATTCAATATATGTAATTACTATGAGACCATACTAATTTAAGTTTCAAATTTGGAGATGGGGATTCAAATAACAAAACGCCGAATTCATTCGAGATCAAACGTTCAGTTCATGCATGCTCATTTTGTACTTGTGATTATGCCGAAACAAATACTAAGGGAGAGGGCAACATTACGTTTCATCAAAAATTGAGATGGATAATAGGGAATGGGAAAAACGGTGATTTAAAAATCTGCCAAATTTCGCACTTTCAAATAGATAAAATTCGGGAATTATGGAAAAGGGTTTGGAATCGAAGTATCGGATAGTTGAAAGCGTTTTGGAATGGTGTTTGGTTTTGAAATAATTTAATTTCATGAAAAAAACTACTTCAATTCTGGAAAAATATGAATAACTAAAAGCGGGATTGAAATTTAAAAAGTTTAAAAGTATCATTTCTGAGTGGGCAGAGACATGATTTCCTTGCAAGAATAAATGCCTCGTAAGAGTTTTCCAAAGTTACACTTGAAAAGTTAAATTCAAAGTTGCTCATCTAAAATGAAATTACGAAAGTTTTATGAATTCAAACCCCCATTTTAATTACTTTTAAATTCTTCTGAGGATTACGATTTTTTTAATGACACTTAGCTTATTTTTTGAGACTAATTTATAAGAATTAACTCGCAAATAGCAATTAGAAAATCAAGTTCCAAACGTTCCAAGTAAATGTAATAATGTCGAATTACTCTAAGATAGCATTACACTTATTAATGACTAAAGGCCTAAGTCATGACTAGTTTAATATTTTGAGGCAAAAAATTGAAACTTAACAGATCATTTTTCATATCAATAGTTGATTCAGAAAGTTATTTTAATTTTAAAAGTATAAATTAAGGAGATTCTCATTTATACCCTATAACATCCGATATTCAATAAAATCAAATGTCGCCATATCCTTTGCATATCTATTCCTAATCGTAAAGTTCTACTTTATAAAGAAAATCCTTGGGACATGTCTCAAAACTAGATCCTGGTCATCTTTGTTCAGCTAGATAACAAACGTTAGGGAAATGTATAAAAAACTAACAAATTTACAGAACATAGTTACTAAATTTCAAACTTTCAAAGTTTTGATTTTTTTTTACTTGAACTCTACGATTTAAACTGGAAGCACCCCAAAGCAAGTGTTAATTCTGCTAACCATTTGGAGAAACCATTTGAAATTTCTCTTTTGGGGAGATTTCAAATGGCGGTGACCCTTTCTAAATAGAAAATTTTGTGGTACATTGTAAATTCAGAATATATACTTCTAAAATTGAACTGCAGCAAGAAATTGCTAGATCCTCGCTTCTAAAATTTAGACACGGCCATTAAAACAGGCAATAAAAGATCTTTTATAATTTTCATGATAATTAGTTCTAGTCACTGTCTAAGGAAAATCGGAATTTAAAATGAACTTAATTTTTTTAAGATCCCATCTGTTTATTTAAGGCACATTTTCGCAATAACAAAAAATGGTTTTAGTCAAAAGAGTAAACTTACTTATAATTATTCGTTTAAGAATCCGATTTGTATCGTGTGCCGAAATATACAAAAAAAAAATCCTGCTACTCAGCTTATATGAAAATATCATGCTAAAAAATTTTAAATTTTGCTCAGCTTCAATATGGTGATGCGAAAATAAATTAGATAGTAAATTACTCACATTTTAAAACATTCGAATCAGTCAGTTTTATTTGAATTTATATTAAAGAGGTTATTTCAATAATTACTTGGGTACTATCTCAAAACAATTCAAGTTTCATCATAATTTTTTTAAACATCTATCGTTTAAAGCCTATGCGAATTTAAATAGAAACGGCCCTTGATTTCCTTTGAAATTAAAACACGAATTCGTTCAAATGCTATCGGTGGTTTTGGTCTAAATCGCATTAACGAACCCCTTATTGCTATGTAGAGCTGGTATTCTCTAGAAAGCTGAGTCAATCATTTGTATAAGCAGGTAGGTGGAAAACTAGTATGCGACTAACATGTTATGCTTTCAAAGCTTAAATTGATAGAGTAACATTGAGAGAACAATGCTTTTTCTTTTTCAGTCTTGCATTTTTTTTAAATATTACCAATGTCCTGACAAGTATTCGCAGTTAAAAGAAAGATTTTCGAAAGATAATAGAGGGGTAAAATGCTATTTGAGAAACCCGATAGAACTAATAAAAAAATTAAAAATTCGTAAACCAATTTAGAATATGGACGAAACACTATCGGAGCAATTTAAAGAAGAGTTTTTATAGTTATCAAACTGTAGCACTTCTAGTAATAGAATACACATTTTCAAAACTTGCTAACTAAACGAAACGTTTTTGAGCAATAAACCAATACTAATATTTCCCCCACATTAAATACCACCTTCCACAGCTTAAACTTATTACCCACTTCTAATATTCAAATATGTCACTATCCACAGTTTCCATTTCCCAAAACACTCGCTTCTACGATCCATAGTTCTCACGCTCTAGGTGATTCATTAGCACGATTTCATTTCACAATCACTCAAATTTCATTTATTATCGTCACGTTGCCATACCATATCACTCCAGTTCCTGTGCATCACCATCCGCAGCAGAAATTCTCGCACCTACACAGCCATTACCCGCACGCCACGACCGTCAACTTTCCCGCCACACATTCATTACCCACACACCACGACCGTCAACTTTCCCTCCACACATTCATTACCCACACACCACGACCGGCAACTTTCCCTCCACACATTCATTACCCACACACCACGACCGGCAAATCTCCCTCCACACATTCATTACCCACACACCACGACCGGCAAATCTCCCTCCACACATTCATTACCCACACACCACGACCGGAAAATCTCCCTCCACACATTCATTACCCACACACCACGACCGGAAAATCTCCCTCCA
>JAPMOQ010026707.1:1250934-1306199 GCA_026543055.1 Argiope trifasciata | reverse complement strand
TCCACACATTCATTACCCACACACCACGACCGGAAAATCTCCCTCCACTCATGTACACAGCTATTACCCACACCATTTGACCAGTAATTTCCTCTCCGCTCGCAAATACTTTCTCCTTTCTCCGCAAGCCTCGATCGTCAATTAACACCACTCACACATTACCCGCAAGCCACGACGCGCAATATACACTCCGTACCATTAAGCGGAAGCCTTGAAACATTACTAAGATTCTTCATTCAGCGCGTTACCCACTTCAGTGTCCCTACAGTCTTCCATCACAAAACTAAGAACGATTTACATTTCAAATCTTTGACCAGATTGTCCTCTAATATCAATTTATAAACAAGAATCCAAAAAATCTATATTGCTAAGTTTGAGGAAATTCATCACACATATCGTTATGATAATTTTCACTACAAGCAATGCCCACAAGCCAACGACTTAATGAAGTTAATAATCCTATGATGCTACTTTTGAGGGTCCGCAAAATCAAATATTGTCGAATTAAACTAAACAATTATGACGAGGGTAGCAAAAGCAGTCCTATCAAGCTCTTGAATGACATTTAATCTTTCCACATCTCTAATCTTGGTACATTTTAGATTTCTATTAACAATGAGCAATTAATTTCTTCAAATGTGAAAGCTTCGCGACGAGCTGGTCTGTATCACGTTACAGGCAGGGGAATTGCTAAAAGTACCAAACCAGAAATCAATATATTTAACATTCTAAAAGTTTTCCAATTTCATGCCCGTTACATCTGACAATGTCCTGTTCATCACATTAGCTTTTGTTCCACCTATCCCATCATGATTTATTATGTTGTAACAATGACGGATTTCTGTTCCACCAGAGTTTTTGAGAAGTTGCTCTAAATTATTCATTTGAAGGGGAATCATAAAATCCTATGGGTTTGTTTAAATGCAACAGCATTCAATTTATAAACCAAGCAGTAAATTAAAATAACCTCACAACAAAACTTACCCAAAATTATCACTAATTTTTAAAAATAATTTGCATGTGTTATGGGCAATCTAGTTTGAAACAAATTTATAAAAAGCTCAACAAACACCCATTTTCCTCCATATCTATTACATTTTACTTTTTTTTCCCAATTAAAATTCCGTCATTAAAAATACATGAATTGCTAAATATAGGCGTTTTTATTTTACTTTAAGTTTTGCAAAAATGAATTTTAAAATAATTTTTTTAACTAAGACAAATTTTGAATTTTACGGAAAAAATTTAACTTTCGGATCATTATAAATGTAAAGACGCATAAATTACAATCCATATTCGATACGAATTGTTTCTTTAAATACTTTTATTCTGCAGAATTCAACAGAATCTGTCCCGATTAAGGGATAATGCAATAAGAAATCTATACAGCATAAAATGTTCTATGTGATGATACAGATTTTTTTACATACACTTACGTATGCAATCGAAGTTTTCAAATACAAGGATCCAGCAAATTTCCGTGTTCAAGAATATATATTCAAGCACTCTAATAATTTTCAAAAATTAGTTTTCATGTGTTATTTGATACGTTTCGTGTAATTCGTTCTGCTTGAGGTGCTTCCTTTTATAAATTTAACGAAAAGCATCCGCGAATTGTATTAACTTCCCTTTTCAGTTTCAAGGAACAGTCATTTATCCCTTGCTAGTCTAAAATCAGTTTATTACGAATCAGCATCAATAATAATTAAACATACTCGTTTATGAAACCTTTTTAGAAAGGAAATTCATGTGTTCTCCATATGATGCTAAAGATCAGCATTAACTGCTGATATCTGCAGTTTCCATTAAGGTGAAATTACCTAATCGCATATCTGAAAATGGGTTATTAAAGAAATCGATAAACTATTTGATACTTTCCTCTTAAAGCCCAAAATAAAAGGCAAAGAATGGGGAAACTCACTTAAAAAGTTATTCTAAAATTTAATGGTATAAAAAAGATGTATCAAATTTCAGGGCAATTCTTATTTAAAAGTCATAACGAAGGCTAAGAAATATTAAGTACATGATCATGCTCTAAAACATTTTATTAATCTGGAACATTACGATAAGGAAAATCTATGGAAAGGATTTGGCAATTTGATTTTACTGGCTACAAGATGCAACGACGGATAAATATGGATTTTAAAAATTAAAGTAATAGAAGATTGAATTTAATGATAGCTCATTTTCATTTAGAAATAGTTAAGGAGAATATTTACTTATTGATTAAAAGCAATTTATGCCCAACAAGTTAGGGAACTTGTATAACATCAAATATCTAATTGTTTTAATCAAAATTATTGCAACCGTTTATAGTAAGGAGTAATGACTAATAAATTATATACCCGAAAATAATTTCGTGATTTTTTGAAAACAAAATTTAACGATGAGAAAAACCGAGATTCAAATTTGATAGTTTAGTCGTTCAGATTAGAAATACTTAAATTTCCCCATAATTGAATACAAGGAATATCAAAAAATAACTAGCCGGACGCTTCAACTCCCACCCAAAAAATTAAGAATTTTCATGATTTAATCTCATTTTGGGATACAAATTATATTTGACCACAACATAAGAATGGGCACTTAAAACGTGATTCATTTTATTGGTTAGAGCTTTGCTTATTGTATTACATTTCAAGATCTAATAAAACTCTAGTGTATTTCTAAAACAGTCAAAATTTAAAAGTTCACTTTCAGTAATTTTTAATTTGATACTTCCCACGCAGGGCGATATAGTTCCTTTTACATTAATACCAGAACATCTTTCTAAATCTTTGTAATTTCCGACACTTCAAATCGAATCATTTCATTACCTCACGAATTTTATTCCCTTATTTAAGCCTCAAAATCAAGTTTGTTTCTCAGCTTTCCATATTTAATAAAGCAGTATAATTAATAATGCTAATTTTATATTCATATAAGCATCGCTGTTTACGTTGGGGCAAAGTGTTACCTTTAGAAATACGATTTGGAATTATTAAAATTAAATCTAAACCGAATTACATATAACACGAAAATATCTTTTTAAATATATTGTAGAATCTATTCGGTAAATACAGCGAGTTAAATATCCTTAAAATGCCTCTATGTACTCTCTTCCTTACACATATGCATTTATTCACTCAAACGTTATGGTGAGGTGAATGGCTTATATATAATGTGAATGTATAATGTGGATGGCTTCATGCATTTATTACATTTAATTTTACGTCTGAATTCACACCTGAACCGAGATACTCAGCTTGAAATATTGGAATTTATTGGTCCAATAAAAAGTATTTACTAATAAATTGCCGATATCGACAATAAGGAATAATTATAGAATTTGGAAATATTAAACTAATTAAATTGGCATACCTCATTGAAGTTTAGCCTAAACAATTTACTAAGTTCCTTGAAATTTTGCTCAACTACAAGGAGAGCCCTTTTCTTATCGACACACTAAGCCTGTTAATTTCAATACGACTCCTCTGCTCTTCACTTAATTATATTTATTTCAACCTGGGTTAATCTAATTAAAAGTTAATATCTTGATATATTTGATCGGCGAAGATTTCAACATATTGTAGACTTACTGATCATGCTCAAATATCATGAAATGGCGAATGAAGATTTATGTGCTTTCAACATAGACGAACATGGCCGCTAAAGCCCGTTGGTTTCACTGACACAGGTAAATTTCCCCTAGCCATGAATTTCGAGATGAAGTCTTGCAAAAATATTATTTGATAACGAATTTCTTTCCCCAAACTTGAAAGTTAATCCTTTGACTTCAGTATTGGTTCGGAAACAGTCGTCTGGTCATATCGTCCAAGCATATTTTATATTACATCGGCAAGATACTGGATCTGAAAAGAGATTGTAAAAATTAAATCATGGATTTAAATTTCTAATAATCAGTTTACTGGAAAATATCACAAATATTAAAGATATCTAAAGTCTAAAAGGCGCTATTTGTTATTTTAAATAAAGGAAAGTAACGTCATCTTTAATTGTAATAAAAATAATCAATGTGCTAAAACAAAAGGAGCAGTATCTTTTTGTCAAAAGGCTTGTTAGGGGAACATGCATTAATAAGCCTCAATTTCCTCTTCCGTGGAATTGATTTTTCTCCTGCTGCAGCTAAACTCCTTGGCGACATAATCTGATTACATTTGTCTACCAATTACATTGCCCAAGCACATTTTTTATTTATCCAAACGAAACCCTGCAAGGCATCCAATATATTTATTTCGGCGAGTCTTGGTTATTTATAGCGACTTAGAGCTTTCAGGTTCAAGAATCAATTAAATGAAATATTCAAAGCATTAGATTTCATTAAACTTATGAAGTGTTTGTTTTTATTTTAATATGTTTTAAATTTTATAAAAGTAAAATTTTATTGAAATATGAAGTTGCTGAAATACCTCAAAACATTCAAAGAAATCCATTTTTATTAAAGAGAAATATTCCCAGCTGCATAAAATCAATTCAGTCAAATTCTTAGCAATTCTACTTAAACTTTTTGATATAAATTAATAATTGATTTTGAACTACTCATGCACTACACACAAGAAACTAGTTATACAAATGTAAAAGAAAAGTGTACGAAACATCGACTTAAAATGCCATCATGTACATCAGAAACATCTGAATTACAAACTTTCAAATAGAAAATTCATTGCATTTTGTAGCGATGCTAAATTCAACTGAAATCTAATATTTTTCAACTACGTTCACTTAAAATGCAACAACACGGTCTGCTTGTGATGCTCAACAAACAATTTCTTAAATATCGATTTGGGAATGACCTTCCTGTCATATATTTGAACAAACACCAAATAACATTTTTTGATAATATCTTGTAACGAATTTATCTACAATATATCTTAAATATTTCTGAAATTTAAATTACAAGGCAAATTACTTGCCTTTTTATTGATTTAAAATACACAATTGAAAAATAGTTGTGAATTAGATTCAGTTTTGAAATCGAGAAAAACTGACTGTTTTTATATTAAATACACCTCTTATCAGCGATGCATAAAATATGAAAACCAGCTTTCAATGACTCTTGATCTGGGCGGCATTGCTAATAGACTGGAGCGCATGTCAGCGAGCAGATGTATTGAACACGTTTCATTTTTCCCTTTGCCGAACTTTTCGATAAATTGAATCCATTTCACGAGCTATCAGCCAAACATGAAAGAATATTTTTTCTTCCACTAACACGCTGCAAAATGCTATCTTGCCATTCATGATATTCAACCCTCAGTCTTCAGAATGGACTTTTAGCTATAGGGATTCAGTTGAAAATTTCGGATATAGTACGCATCCGTTTTTTGCCCGACAAAATTCGTTTAAAGACGTTGGTTGTGTTTTCAAGAGCATACCTTAGTTTGAAATACTTAACATCTCAAATTAAAATATAAAGAATCATGAAAGAGTAAAAATTTAATATTTCCTTAGCAGATAGTTTCGGGAAAATGTTTTGAAGAATCAAGGACTGAATTGAAATTTTTATTCAAAACCTGAATGGAATATTTTAAAATTCCCTTTCTTCATTCTGAACTTTTGTTAAACATATCGTATGAACTATGTTTAACTTAATGAGCGAGAATAATTTTATAAATTGCTAAATTAATAGATGCTAATATTAAAATTCCTGAAATTCGAGGCACTATTCAAGTACGTCATTTTCGAGTATGAAACATCATAAAATTTTATTTGTTAAATTTCTCATTGTCCAAATCTGGAATTTCCATATATCAGCAATTGTCTAGCAGTATTGGTTATAAATAGATTTTTCATTTAGAAATATTTAAAGTCCATTTATAAAACAAACTAAATTCGCCAATAAACAGAATAAAATTAATAAATACTCAATACTTGCAAAGAATATTAAATTTTAAAATGCATAAAATTTACAATTAACATTTCCTTAAAAAGCATTTTTCTGTTAACACATATTTCAATAAATAAAGATTATTAAAAGGTTAAAAAAAATCACGAATAAAAAATTATTAAATTTAGGAAAATACGCAAGTAAAATAACTGACCTCATTATTATCCGAAAAGTGAATGTAGAAAGATATTTCTATCTTATCAAAGACCTGGCATAACAAGAAAGGCAAAAGGACAAAAATATCACAGTGCCTTTCAATTAACAAACAGCGAAGAAAGCACACAAACAACATTCACTGCGTGCGAAGTTCTAGAAAAGAGTAGAAAAAAATCTTTCCCCTCCTGAAAAGAGTTTCAAACATAGAAATGAACCATGTCTAGCTTCCTCAAATTATAAAAAGAAAATGTTTAAGATATACAGTGTATTCTTCTTCCAATAATTTGTACAAAAATTGCCACTCAGATGACATGAAGGTACAGAAATTTCGAATCGATTTAAAATTTGGATTCAAACCAGTAAGAACTTCATGATCACACACGAACATCTTAGATTATTTCAATAAGCAAATAGTAAATAACATTAAAGAAAGTAAATTACATTAAAGAAAATATTCAGTTCCTCAATATTTTGCTAAAATGTGAATCAATCAGTTTTTGGTGAGGGATATAATATTACAGGGCTAAATTATCTGTCATTCGTTTAACGCTGTAGTAACCTTAAATGTTAAACTCGGATCCTTTTTTAGAAATAACAAAAGGTTTTCGAGCATCGTCAAAAGCGTAAATTAATATTCCGATGTCAAGATCAATCAGGGACTCAAATGTTGGCAAATCAAGAGTATTTATGATGAAATGAGAGAACATAACTTCCTTAAACACTGCTAAAATAGCTTTCAACATTTTCAAACTTAATTTATTCCCGTAGTTAATCAATGTTTTTACTTTTTTATTAGATAGCATCTTAAAATTCTTGACTTCAAGATCCGTGGATTATGGCTTGGAATCTTTGTTCTATCGAACATACCCGTTTCAGGCAGAACTAAATTATGCTAAATCTATGGAAAATCAAAACTTCTTTGCTTTAGTAAGTTTTGAGAATATATTAGAGTACCACTAACCACTATCATTCGAGTATAGTTATTAATAGAGCTGTTTCAAAAAACTTATCTAAACATTCCTAGTTAAATGCTTTATTAATTTCAATGTGAATGTGTGAAAATGTGTGAAATTTCAATGTGAAAATTATACATCTGATAAATCTAACCACTATACTCCATAACTTTTATTAAGGCCAAAATTAATAATAAGACTGAATCGCAAGAAAAGGCTCAAATCAGAATGGTAATGGCTTGTCAGAATGAATAAGTAGAGAAAGGAAACATCACAACTTCTAGCACACTTAGGATGCAGTTGGTAGCATATGTATCCAGGACTCCATGTCGACTCGTGCAGTTTGAAGTTTTAATTAATTACATTAAGATCGCTCGTTACAATGTTTTATATTGTAAATTTTAATTTGTTATGAACAAATTTCTAGTTGTAAAATTTTTCAAGCAGTAGTTAGCAACATTTAGTAACTGTTCTGATAAACCTAGATAGCAAGTAAGAAATTAGCATGTCTTTTTAGAATAAAAGTTCTTATAAACGCTGACAAAATCTATTCAATGTTCCTTGTTTTCCCGACTCTTTCAAAAAACAATGAAACAATAGAAATTGTTTTTTTAGGAAATAGGTCTCGCTTAGATTTAAACTAAAAAGCCGTTACCATTAAGAAAAATCTGTACAAAGTTTTGTTCTTTAAGCTCTAGCCATTTCACAGGGGAAAAAATTTCTTTCATTTTTTTACACTAATGAATTCTTTCCTTATTTTTATTCATTTTTTTTATGCATTTGGAAGGAAATAGTAGGAATCTTTGACTTCCATTCCATTCATTAAAAAAATGGTCTAATTACAATTTTTTAAGCCATTCAAGTCTCGCATACAGCATGAACAACGAGGGGTTTAATTAAGCTTCGTGAATAGAATTCTTTCTGTTTTACTAGTATCTTGCTATGTCCTTACGTTTTAGAAATTTTGATATTTTTTTAAGAAATGCTTTTCATTAGTATTTTTTGAATTCTGGATCATTCTGTACTTTATATATACTTTTAATTTTCACCATTTGTTGAGTTAATTAATTTCTCTTAAATGTAAAATCAAAAAATATCAAATCAAATCCCTTACAAACAAACTGAAGAAAATATAATTTTCAGAAAACCCTTCGACAACCTCAAGAAAACGTCAAATATACAGCTATATTTGTATTGCAAAAGACTATATGTGTCTTATCATTAGTTAAGTTTTTAAAAAATTCATTTCGATTTTGGCTGTTGGAGGAGGCGACTTTTCATAATCTTTCCTTAGAAACTACACTGCTTAGCGTTAAATTGCTTGGGTTTTATTTAGGTTTTTAAAAACGTACCCTTAAACAATCTTTTTCTAGAAATTACACGGATTCACGTTAAACTGACTGATTAGGTTAAGGTTGTTTGAAAGCTTATTGTTAAATATATTTTCCTTAGAAATACAATATTTTGCATTGATCTGTTAAACTTAAATTCCATTTTTAGCTTATAGAATATTTACAGTTGAATACGGATTTTACATTTGAGGTACATCAATCTCCCGTGTAAGTTAGATCTTACGGATACGAGAATGTAACCGATGACTCTCCGTTCCCATTGCTAGTATCTTACAACCAGGCCACCACATTCCAAGTACTAAATTAAAACTGTGATAGTAATAAGTTTCATTATAAATTCATTTTTATCATATTGGATCGATTACTTTTTATTTAAAACTAGATGGTACACGACGTGTTGCTACCGCAGAAGAAATAACCGTGGAAATGTCATTTGAAATTTAAAACAGTGGTATTGTTTAGTTAAAAATAATGGAAAGAATATTCATTTTCTTATCAGCATTGAATAGATTCATTGTAATTTAATGATATATAAAGGTAATGAATGTTTATTCTATTTTTTAGAAATGAAGTTCATTTGGATCTTTTATATTTCCTTTTCTCTTTCCATTTCAAATATATATTTCTTTTAATAATAAAATCTTTGATTATTGTGATAAAGAAAAATCATTATTTCTATTTTTATTCAAATACTAACCCACTTCGATTTCTGAAAATAACACGATCAATAAATAGTAGGATCATACATGAAAACCAGCATTATGTTACTTTAACATTCTAAATATTTCAGAATGCGCTGTTTTTTTTTTTTGTCTCTCTAGTTATTTAACTTTTTAAGAAATTTAGTCTCGTTTTCTAACTTCATCCCTAGCCATGCAAATGAAATTCTGAGACAAATTCCTTAGTGTCGAGTCACAATTTAAGTAATGAAGATCAATCTTTTCACAATCTTGAGATGTCGAGTAACATCTGAAATAATGAAATTTCATCAGACCTTGCATTCCACTCTCTGTTTGCAATCGAAAGTTTTTACTAGAAAAGAAATTGCACACGTAAATCTGAAAGTATGTGGTTAATGCAGTTGCATTACATTGTTTCATGTCAGTGGGAAAACTGAATATATCAAAGAAAATTAATAAAACTTCTCGAATTTTATTTCTTGTCTTAGAAATCAGCAGCAATTCTTATTTCTTATTTCAGCAACTTATAAGGGAATTAAACTATTTGAAATTCTTTCTGAAGTTCCAAAATTAGAATTTCTAAGCATTCTTAATAGTAACTTTATTACTCTTTTATCTGAAAGTTTCAACTTTCTTTTAAAAATGCAAACTTAAGTAGAAGCCTATTCTGAATATATATTTGATAACAATTAGTTAAACAGAAAGTCATCAATTTTTTTTTCCTTGAATATGTCGGTACTTCGCCCAAAATGGCTTTAGTACCACAAAACACAAAATTCATTTCTTTTTTTTTCTTATATTTTAGCATGAGTAATACACACATTTTATATCACATATTTTAAAATTTCAAAAATTAATTTTGCATTTTGATATAAAACATTTTATTAATAATGTATCATTATTAGGAATCATATTCTTTCTCTACATTATTTTGCCTATATTATTTCTCAATTTCTACTTATTTTCACAGGATTAAAAGTATTACCTACTTTTAATTAGAATTTTAAGATTTTTTTTTTTATTCATAGTTTTCAGAAAATTTCTTTCAAATATTCTTGGAAAATTACTTTAACTTAATTTAAGCATAAAATGTTATTCGATTACAATCGTATTCCACTGTTGATTTTTCACCTACATTGTTAATCAATCCTTGCATACTTTAGTACTTTTTTAATTCAATATTGGAAATAAGGAAGTTCTTTTCGAAAATTTTAATGAACAAATGTTGACTTTGAATGTCTGTGAGTAATAGACAAAGACTGAAATATCCTAACGTTTCAGTAACATTTAATTATTTCTAATTATCACTAGCATTCTCACTTTTTCACAATGCAAATATTACTCATTATATCAAAGCAATGTTCTTACCTGATAATTGTTAATGGAACGATCAAGAACTTTCGTTCATTTATCGTAGATATGTAATGATAGCCTTATTCAAAATTATCAGAGCTTGAAATAAACATTATAGATGATTAGATTTCAAAAAACTTGTTTTCTATGTTTGGTTCGACTTTTTGTATGTAATAAATCAAAATCTAATCATATACAAAAGAGTGCAATTGAAAATGGGAGCGATTTTGATTCAATGAAAGTATGAAAAAACTTTTGCATCTGAATGTTGTAAATATTTACCATTAGGTTAGATAATACTCAAAAATTTCTATTTAAAGTTTCTTACTTTGTCCAGAAGTATTTACCAGCAGTTAGTTAAACTCATGGGAAAGAAACTACTTCCATAAGATTCAGAATTAGAAGTATTTGTCTTGTTTTTTTTTTATATTTGAAAATAATAACTGCAAACAAGATTTTTTTAGCGTATTAGATGTCAGCCTATGATCAAAAGAAAAAAGGTGATATTTTATGTTTTTTTAAAACTCTTGTAGTTTTCAAATTAATCTACTATTCAAAAACATTTTGAAGATTTAACTTATATGTGAAAGAACAAAATATTAGCTTTGATATTTCTTTTTTTTCCAACACAGTCATTTAAATTTAATGTTTTGTCTGATGTTGCATCTGAGAAGAAAGATAAAAAGCATGTTTATCTCTTGCATTTAAAATTAACTAAAAATAATCTTTTTGTCATAAAAATATGAAAATGAGTAAATATGCATGATAACAGATATAAGCAAAACATGAGTTATTATATTCAAAATTTCAATTTTTTAAAAACCCTTTGATGCATTAACTAAAAAAGAATCTAATAAACAAGTCAATATAAAAATTCAAAGGTGTAAAATTAAACCTCTTTTATGAAGGTCAAAATAACAGCTTGAAAAACATGGAAAGGACAGAAGTTATTTTTAACACTTAACAATAACATCTAGGTATTCACTTTGTTTTTCCTAGAATCAAAATTCCAACTGTTTCTAAGCAGTAAATATTTGCATAAGTGAATCAATAAATGTCAAAATATTTTTGAGTCAAACTTCTCTTGATGAATCTGGTTTTATTAACCTGACATGTGGATTCAAAATCTTTGTGCCATTTATAATTAAATATTGATCTAAAATATTCGTTCCAATCAAAGGGGTTTAATTGAAAAGTTGATGTCGGAGCATTAACAGATAAGAGGAAATTTTTAATTAGTTAGAAAAAAAAATATCCGTTAATATTATTTATATCTCTTTCAAAAAATATCGGTTTAAATTAAACTTGTGCTTTAAAAATAACGGAAATTTGCTGTAAACATTCTCTGTGGCTCTTGTCAGACTTTGTGGAACAGAAGAATGCAAATACTTTGTTAAAAATAGCTAAGCCCAGTCAAAACACCTGATAATCTCGGCTAAGTTTTAAAACTTATTTAACTTGCTCATGTCTAACTCTCATATTTGTCATAAAGGTTTTATTTTAAAAAAACGGAAAACTGATTTAATCAAATCTATTTTATGTAATCGATTGCCTTTAAAATATTTTTTAAGAATAAATATGATAGGCTTTGGAGATTTTCCTAATATAAATTATAATTTAGAAAACAGCAGGTGTTTCAATTTTATTTTAACAAGGAAAGTGTAATTGCATAAAAAGTCTGATGTATTGTTCAAGAAAAATTTACAACAATTTTTTTAATTAATCAGATGTATTTCTCATACACTTTGAAAGTTTTAATTGAATAGATTAGTATATCGTTTATTTAAAGGCATTTTATTTTTTCACCAAGCATTTGTACCAACTTTAAATTTTTATTTGATATCATAAAACTTCTATAATTACAAAATGGGAATATTAAACAAATAATGAAACATGATATTGGTGTTTTTTAGAAGAAATATATTCTTAACCTTAATTCAAAAACATTGTAATAGTCATGAAATCAGCATATCGAAAAGTAGAATAAATAAGACAGTAAATAAAAGTAAGCACTCAAGAATTGTGGCATTCTACTGACGTTTTAAGCTTTTTAATATTGGAATTTTTAATAAATGGGTTATTTATAATAATAGTGGTATTAGTCACATTTTTTACTGTAAATAAACGTATCATATAAGGTACTGTGCTTTTTGGGACCGAAAATATTAATTTGATGTTATTTTCGTTGTCTATTAAATATAAACATAGCATAGAAGTTTAATTTTGTACTCGTTACAATGTTAAACAATTTGAAAAGTTTTTCGAAAAGAGATTTATAATACTGCAATTTTAACCATCCGTATGGTATGGTCTTTTTAATTTTAAAATACAATCTACCAATTCAATAATCAGTATCAGTACCATTAAATTTCTCAGTTTCAAATATGAAAAAAAATATTATTGATTTGAATGGCTAAAAAAATTATATTTTTCATTGTCTCTTAAACATGACGTTTAGTATTAAATATATATATATATATATATTTCATGGGATATATATATATATCCAATGAAATTCGAATATATGTCTACGTGATCTCATTCTAGAGAAGAGCAAAGTTTTCAAATTTTTTTTTCGAAACAATTTAAAGAAATGTTTGATATAGTGTTTATAGTATTTTCTGGTCTTTTTAAATTATGGATATGAACAATTGTGGATAGGAAATGAATACAAAAATCAATTCCTCGAATCCCCAAAATGATATTCTATTGACCATATTTAAGAAAGAAATGCCACCTCTGTACCTATTCCCCAATTTAAAAAATTAACTCTTAACATTACAAAGAAAGCTGTCATACATATAAATAAAACTAATAATTTACTGAAAGGGAGTAAAAAGTTAGTTTAAATCCAAATATTTTTAGCTTAAATTTATGTTGAATCACCAGATGTAGCACACTTGGATTTTTACACATCTAGAATATTTAAATATTAAATGAAAAATCATTGCCCTAAAATTACCGGTGGAATGCGGAAATCTGAGTGTGTGTGGGGGGGGGAGTGGAAATAACTGTTTTTATTAATTTTATAAAGAACATTATTCTAGTGGGAGTTAAAATTTAAAATAATTAAAAACCTGTCCATTCAAATAACATATTTAAACAGCAAAAAAACCGATATTAATTTTATTAAAATCGTTCACAAATATGTGAGAATTTTTTTTAATTTAAGAAAAGAAAAGATTGCTTGTAAGTTAAATATCCTTCCTTTTTATTATCAAGCGTTTGTGAATAAAAAAATTCCACAAATAAAGCAGAATTATTGGCATGAGTATTATTTGTTTCTTAGTTTGTATTAGAATGTTAGTGAAACGTTTCTGTAATGCACATGCTGAAAATTTGCGTAAATTAATGTCCATGAACATCTACCGTTTTCAATGGAAAATTATGAATATAATGCACGTGATACTCCCCTCGAAATTTTTCTTTATTTTTTTGAGACCATGGTGGCCTGGTGGTAAGGTATCGGATTGGAAACGTAGGGTTATAGATTCGAGGCCCTATTCCTCCGAAGAACCACCGCATAAGCTGTCCCCTTATATCCTTGGGGGCCAAACGTCCTCTCGCTGGTGTGGTGTGGAAGTTTGGAGAGAGGGATGCTAGCTCAAGTGTAATCCTCATCATCTGACCGAGGTTCAAAATTACGAGGCTCATCCCAAAATAGTTCTGGTGTTGCTTCAAAACGGGGCGTTAATATAACTAGAACTAAACCTTTCCTTTTACGTCTTTCAAATAACTTTCTAAATTACTCTGACAGATAATTTTTCTTTTTCTCATCATGTTTCACATTTTTTATCATACCTTATTGCATATTGCCACAAATTTTATAAATATCCTACTTTTAATATATTTTTTCATGTTTTTAAAATTTAATTATAGCGTCGGCTTTCTGCCATAGGGATAGCGTGTCTTCCCCGTGATCTGGGCATCCCAGGTTCGAGCTCCAGTTCGGGCTCGGTTGTTCTTCTGTGTTCTATCTGTGAGGTGTATGAATATGCCTCTCTGTAAAAAGGGGTTGTGCGAGCGAATATGAAGCATGATGTAGCCAAATCGTAATTTGTCCCTAGCTGACGCTGCTGGAAAAACAAGAGATGCTTTGCTCATTTCGGCTTCATTTGCTGACAGGCAACTGTCAGCGAGCTTGTAAATTGCCATAAGTAACAGCAACAGAAATTATAGTTTTGAAATTACTTCTATGTTTCTTAGTTCAGAGTTTTTCAATTTTTACAAAAGTAATTTATTTTTTTATGGATTTTATAACACAAATTTATGAAATGTATTCTTGCTTTATTGTACATATTGTGTCATGCAATATAATTTTGCTTTTCATTTGAAATAAATAAAATGTCCAACTGCATTCGTTTTAAATGTCGTTTTTATTTAGACATCAATATAACTTTAATCCCGACTATAAAACTGAAAACCTATTGATAAAATTAAAGCTTTTAATCTCCCTTCTTTTTATTCTATTGACCTTTTGCCCTCATCTCTACCTTAAAAAAAATCGTGTTTTTCCTTTCTATCAGATTAAATATTTTAAAAATGTGAAGCATTGTCAATTATTTCTTTCAAAATCTTTATTTGTAGTTTTCTTTTTGTGAGAACTGACAGCCTCTTCAAGAAAAATTTTTTTAATATATGTATGTATATATATACTCCATACGTCTAACAGCAACAAAAAAAATCTAAGATCATTTTTTCTTCCTGTAGATGTTAGTTTTTTACATGAAATGGTTAATGAATATTACTGACATATAGGCACATATACATATTAACGTCCTTGAAATAGTTAGTGTGTGTGTGTTTTTTTCGGCAAATATTAATTCCTATGTAAGATGCAAAAGTTTTTACGTTTTTCTCCTTTTACCTTTAAAAAAATATTCATATATAAATATCTTATTTGCAATTTTATGTATTCTATCAGACTATTAAGGACTTTATAGAGAATAATTTATATTACCATAAAATGGTACTATAAATTATTCTCCATAAAGTCCTTAATAGTCCGATCGAACACATATGCAAATAAGATATTTATGTATAAATATTTTTATTTATAAATAAGTTATAAAAGTTTGCTACTAAAAGTAGCAAACTTTTGAGAATAAGCGCATAAATAAGTGAAACACTAAATTAACTGAGCAGTTTAAACAACTTTTAAGCACTAAATTTTGCTTTCGACTATGGATAAAAATATTCATGAGGTTAAATTAGATAAATACATTTCTTCTAACAACATTTAGCAGAAAGACAAAGAAATGATATTGCAAATCCATCATATATATGATAAATAACAAAGGAGCTATCGATAGAGTGAGAGGCAAATCAATATGTTGGATTACTTTAGTTCAATAAATTGAATGTCTTTTTTAAGTGAAAGAAGTCTTGAGTCGGAATTCTTGTTGTTGGACGACGGTCGGATGAACTTGGAGCGGTCACATCTCTCTTCAAACTTCACTATCACTTCAACGTAATCACCATTTTGTAGAGCCGCTGTAGCCTGGTTGGTAGAGCGTCACTCTCGAGGGTTCTATCCTCGTCTGGGCCAAAGACCGCCGTGTTTGCTAATGGCAGTTGGGGCACGTCAAATATGTCGTGACTGCAAAGTCCTCCAAGTTACCATAACAAATTATACCTCTGGGGGTACTGAATCAGGGATGAGTCGGTCTCTGATTTGGATCTAAATTCTGACTTGCAGATGGATGAATGAGTGTATGAATGACTTCGACCACCCCCTAAAAAGGGTTGTGTCGTGTGTGCTCGAGAAAAGTCGTACTTTCACCTTAACGGTGCTCATTAACAGCGAAAGGCGCACATCTCTGCTTTAATTCGAAAAAGCACTGCTCATTCGGGCTTGGTATGACCAAGTGTCATTAGACCCACCACCCACCACCATGATTTTGTACACAAAACGTAGAAATGTTTGTGGATTCAATTCCTGTTACCTTCTTATCTCACCTCAAACAGAAACTTCAACAGAGCTTCAAGCAAAGCTATAAGTCTCTGAAATGATTTCTACACTTACAGGTTTTCGCCCTCAGCAATGTTAAACAGATAACACCCGAGGTTTATTTATTATCCAGTGAGAACATGATATTGTTTTCGTTGGAGGTTTTTGGAGTCTTAAAATGTGAAGGTAACAAATTGGTAAAGCCTAAAAATGTGAAGGTAACAAATTAGTGAAGCCCCAAAAGGCATAGGCAACAAATTGGCTATTTATCATTTTTCTATTTTATTTTGGAGTCGATTTTCTTGGTATAGCTTTTGAAATATCTATCGTCTGCTATTGTAGCTCTTTCCTTGGAAATCACAGTGTTATTGCCTCAATTGCGCAACGTTTTTAAAAAATAAACCAAAAAAGTTAAAATATTGTTTGTTTAATCGATGAAAAATTTTTGGTTAAGGAATAATTTCAACCAATTAAAATAGGTTATTTAAAATGATACAGAAGATTGTCACCTTTTGGTTATTTATCACCAATTAAAGTTACAACTTGATTTCCAAATTATACTTTATCTGGATTCTTACGAACTGCCTTAATTAATTTAAGTCATTAAATAGTTTAAGCCGGTTTAAAACAATCACGAGACTATCAGATTACTGATGCATTGATATTTAGGAGAACAATGGGTTTTTTTCCATCTCAAAATATGTCAAACTCCAAAACTTTGTTTTCCATCAAGAAAAATTATAAATGAAAGTTTAAAAAAACATTATATATAGATATAGATATATATATAAAGAGAGAGAGATTCAAACCTGTTTAAATTGGTTAATGACTTCAATTAATTAAGACAAATAACAACTTGAAAAATAATAATGTACTCACATGATAACTTGAAATTTGCGATAGTAGATTTCATTATTATTTTTTTTTTTTTTTGTTTTAATTAATATGTATTTTCAGCTTTAATCGCTAGCACAATTTTTTTATCAATATTCACAGACAGTGACTGCAGCATTTAACTGTTTTCCGTAAAACAATTTCAAGATTAAAGCACATTTTGGTAAAATAATAGCTATCATAATAAACGGTCTCCTCCTTTTTATGTCCAAAAACAAACTCAATTCATTTACTTACAGATTTCTTTTTCATTTGCAGTATGACAGTTAATATTCTTTGTACTGTTATAATGTTTCGGAACATAAAATTAACCGTTTTAAACACCAGCAGGCTTAAAAAGGTAAAACAGCCAGAAGTTATTAATTTCTTGCCTTTCTGTACATTTTTACAGTGATGTAACCAAGCATTTATTCCCAGAACCTTTAAGGGCATTCTTTGAATCGCTTATCTACAAATTTTTGAATCAATCCTCCTTTAAGTAACGGCTACAGAATGCTCTGAATAACCCAATTTTAATTACGATTGCTTTATACGTTTGAGATTAAAACTGTGTACCTTAAATGTCTTTTTTTTTAAATATTTAAATTTTAATTTTAAAATTAATTTAAATTTCTGTTTGTCATTTCTTTGCTAATAATTTTACTACAACATAAAAATTTCAATTTATTTCAATTAAAAGTACCTTTCTAATTATATTAGTTAAAATATTCTAAGATGTTCAAGCTAATTCTCATTATTTTTCCGCTAACGCCATCTGCGGTTGCTTTTTTTTGTCGTTTCCATGTTTTTCACGGAATGGGGGTGCAATAGCTTCTGAGGGGTAAAGACCCCTGAGCATCCAGAGGGCAGAAGTCTGACTTGTAGCTCAAACACACGACACAACCCTTTTTAGGGGGCGGTTGAACTCATTCATACATCCGCAAGTCAGAATTTAGATGCAAATCAGAGACCGACTCATCCCTGATTCAGTACCCCCAGAGGTATCGTTTTGTACTGGGGACTTGGAGGACTTTGCAGTCTCGACATATTTAACGTGCCCCAACTTCCATTAGCCAACACGGCGATCTTTGGCCGAGATGAGGACAGAACCCGCGACCTTTCGGTTACGAGACTGACGCTCTACCAACCAGGCTACAGCGGCCTCCTCTGCGGTTGTTCAAACAAAGATTTATGCATTTTCCACATGAAACGAAGACCAAAGGGAGTTAGTGCTAAGGTCTGGGATTTGGATCCGAATAGTTTAAAGTTACTGGAACATGATTCCACTAACACTCCATATGTATATGGACCTGATACATGCTAAATCGATCGAAGTGGCCATACGACCTCCCGTTGGCGGAGTTTTGATGAAGGAGTAGCCAACTCAGATATCGTTCTCGTTATCCAAGTAGAGTTCAAAATTACAAGATCCAAAGCAATTCAGAATTACAAGGTCAAGGATAATTCGCTTGCATTTTCCGAACGGGATGTTAACATACTAAGCTAACCCACGGGAGGCAAAATAGATTTGATAGTTTGAGGGCAAAGAGAAAGAGAAAACATTTCGTAGCTCATTCATTCTCTACGTGAACATGGGTTTTAGATGAAATTCAATTTCTTACAAATTTATCTTTTAAAATTAAGTTTATTAAATTTAGGTTTAAAAATGCATTTTTTTTTAAAAAATTCTGATTAAATCTTTTTTTTCCCCAAATTTTAAACCAAACCAAATTTTCAAATAAATTCTGTTAAGATAGCAGAAATCAGGCGGAGAAAATTGTGAAACATTAATTTTAAAAAAAAGGATTTAAATATTTTGTGATTATATATATATTTAATTTTATTAACCTTTTTTGAATGTACGTGATTATCTAATATTGGATAATCTCTAATATTGGCTCAAATTATAAAGGTCATTCTATACATTTTTTTTATTTGAAGTAATACAGTAATTTTATTCTCGCGCCATTTTCACTCGAAAATAAACCGCATTTCAAACTGCTTCAGTAATGTAACAAGTTTAATTCCATATTTGAATAGTGGTGGTAAGTAGTTTATTACAATTCATTTACAATTCTGTCAACATCAAATTTAATTTATCTATTGTTTAACTTTGAAATGTTAAGAGATGCACCCTTTAAGATTATATATATTTATCCTTGTTTTTGTAGAATCAATTGATTCAGCTAATTATTATATTTAAAATGTCACATTTTTATATACATTTTACTTCGCTTATTATAGTCACTTGTTTGAATCCTCAATTTCATCCATAGTATTATTACCATATACCTTGAGGCTTTGCTGTGTTAACTTCAGATTATTTGTAAGTTCATTATATTCCCAAGCTTTAATTGAAAATTACTTTATTGAATAGTTTTAGTTTCAAATTAACAGTAAAATGCAGCAATGATAAGTACTGTAAATTACTTTTGAATTTTATTGCTAATTAGGAGGTTAACACGTTGGTCGCTGAAGGCTTTAAATACACAATAAATTTAGTTCAGACTTTATGTAGACTTACTTTTAAACTTCATTGACAACACAAAAATTGTCCAAAAACATGTCCCTTTTCTCTTGAAGTGAGTGTCTACATCGAAATTTTATCAAATGCTCATTCTTAATTTCTCCTTTTTGTATTATTTCAAAACAATCAGTTTGAAAGAATTGAATTGCAATTCTGAATATCAAGAACTGAATTGCAAATGAGATATCATACTACAGAAAGTTCTTTTTTGTTGATGAGAGTTTATCACTACTTTTAAGACATGTCATCACAATTAAAGACGCTTGATATGCAAGAAAACACCTCAGAGTAATTACACGATTTGAGATTCATTTTTTGTGTGTTATTTTATCAACTCTGATAATTAAAATGTCAGATCCTGCAAAACAAGTTGCTGTATTTGTTGAATACGAATCAAGAAATGCTAATGATTCTTAATAATGAAGAATTATTTTTAAATAGAGAATAAAACTCTTTTTAATATATCTTATTTATAATAACCCGAAATTCAAATAAAGAATTAATTACCAAAAAGCTGTTGGATATCATTTCAACAGGAAAGAGAGCAAAATTTGATGAAAAAACTCTGTATATCAGAAAAAACTTAACGGAAAGTTTTGTTGTGATCCTTTAATGAAATTTGAATAAACTCACATGATAGACAGTCTGAAATCTTTATAAGAAAGAGCATTATAGTACTTCAGAACATGTTTTATGATAGCGTATTTTTTATTCTCAAATAAAAGTTTATACCTAACTTTTGTTGATGTGTAATCAATAAGATTATAATATTGAATCTTTCGACAAGTAGTTAACCATTGACTCTTGAATTGATAACATATTTTGAAAAATTAGAACCAATGAAAATCAAAACAATTAATATTCATGATTTAAATTCAATTAAATTTCAATTAATGGGCTATTATTATTAAATAGTTTATGCCCATCGTATCATTAAACACTTAATGAAACCTACCTACATGGTAATCAAAAAACAGATAGAATACGTGTCCGGATTACAATATGGAAGATTTGTACTAAACTAATTATTAGGAAGGGACTCTTTTTAACATGTAAAAAAATTGTTAGACAGGTTGTCGCTTATTTTTTAGTAATCCTCATTTAATTCTAAAGATGCTTTCATGATATCGCTCTTTAGACGGCAGCCTCTTATGTGCTTTTTGAACTACTTTATTGATAAAAGATACTCCCTTCCTAACTATGTTTTTGGGCCAATACATTATTTTTTGCCTTTCTTAAATAAATTTCTAAAAAAATTTCTGATGATTCTAGGAATAAAATTTAATATAAACGTATAAATAATTAATTTTTATATTGATGAACAACACGATTTCTTAAGGAATAGAATGTAAGTAAATATTTTTGCATGGTTAGAAAGAGTATTAATAAATTATCTTATTAATAAACATTTCTTCTCTACGATCAAAATAATTTCATTTTTGTGCTCTAAAATGCAGAAATAAAATGTGCGATTTTAAAAAACAAGTAATCTGCTTTTATAAAATAAAATTAAACTGACGAAAGCAGCTAAACAAATTTGCTCTAGGTCGTTACGAAGGCTTAAATAGTTGAGAAGAGGGTTCATAACTCCTCTCCACTCCCAAAGTCATAAAAATGGGGAAAGTTTCTGCAAAAAAAAAAATCCGTTTCAAAATGAAAAGATGTATAATATTTTGAAATATGAATATCAACTTTTAATGAAACGTTTGTAAGAGAACATCAAATACCTTAAATCACGATTTATGTTCCAAAAGTTTAGGCTGAAAACGTAAACTATGTCGAGCTGATTTCGAGACGTTTCACGGCTTGGCAAATCGTACCTAAGTTGTACCCAAACCACTTACTAAATGTAAATACTGTGTATAAGACACAATTGGTTTAACTTGGGGATATTTTTTTTAATATTTAAGTTTGACAATAGGCATTTGTTTGGCCTGTTCATCGTACAGCGGACGATGCTCTTAGTATTAGCGTTTGACCCAATCATTCTACTACGAGATATGACCTTGATATTTACGTTTGGCTCAATCATGGTATTACGGGCTATGCTAGTAGTTGTAGGTTAAAGAATTAATTAGGATAAAATATAAAGTAAAATGGAAAAAATAGTTAAATTAGGTTAAATTAACTCCACTCGAATGAGGAAAATTTAAATTTCAAGTTCTATTGCAAGTTGTGACTAAATGTTTAAATTATCACACAAATCTAATATTCTTTTTCTTTATGAACTATATTTCTATAAATATCTTTTATAATTTCAATTCATAAATTAAATATTTTAAACATTTATAAAGCAAGTTTGCTTGCATCGAAATAGAATTAAATATACCAGGTTGTGTTAATGAGTCCATAGAAGTAATAAAAAATCAGTTTCATTATTGAATTTATAAAAAACTCTGTCTGTCAAATCACAGCACGTTTAACAAATAGTGCTGGAATCAATTCACATCAATTAATAGATTACATAAATGCGTAATAAAAATTGCAGAGTGTGCAAGGAGGCAGTTTTTTGTCTTGTATTGTATTCTCATGTTACACTCTTTTCATTATCTCGCAAACAAAATATAAAAAATACTGTAATCATCAAAAAGTGCTATTTTGAGATTTTCATTTACTCCGTTTCTGATCATCCTCCGAACTGTCTAGCTAATAAATATAAATGCTTCTCTTGTCTAATCAAGTTGTAAGGAACCTAAAAGCTCTGGATCTAACTTTTAGGTCTATTTCATTTTCTATCTTGCTAATCAACTCAGAGGAAGCATGCATCTCTGAATTCAGGAATAAATGGCAGCATTTATGTCTATTCTAGCGTCAATTCAACTCATAGAGACACAAGATTTTGAGTAGAGAAGTAAATGGTAGCTTTTATGTGTGTTAGTTTGTGAGCCCGATAACTAAAAAAAGCTTAAATTAAAAAGCTTAAATGCACCCAAGTTTGAAGAATTTATAATGTGCCAGCAGACATTCCATAGCTTCTCCCTTCTCATTTTTGAAATGTTAGAATATCCCATCTATTATAAATTTTAGGTTCTCCCCATTAGCATCCATCACACTTTTATAAAGAGTGATAGAAGCACGACTACGAGCTCATCAATTTTGATCCTGAAATAAAGAGTTTTCGAAGCACTGTGGATGGTGGTGTCAAGTGCAAACTAGGGGGGAACCGAGACTCGATATTAGCACCTTACCCAATTCTCTTTTCCTCAAGAGCTTCGAAGTGGGAGGGGGAGATTTTAATGAATAGTCATGAGCATTTTTCAATAAAACTAGAAATTAAGTAATTAAAAATGTGAGTAGTGCTAAACAAAACAAACTCCGTTCCTTGCATAGCAATCTTCTGCAAAAGGGAGGATTTTCTTAATATGCTCTAATAGATTTATGCATCGAAGAGTTTCATTAGCGGGGACCTTAAGCCACTAAATAAAACTAATATTGATACTTCTTTGGGAAGGTTTCATTTTAGGGTCAGAAAGCTATGTTTCGAATATCAATATGATGCAGTTTCTCAAACAATAGCGTTTCTTCGGAACTATATCACTTAAAGTCAAAAACTAACAATTTGTGTAACGTGCATTCCAAGCGGATATGTGGCGGATCAGTTAAAAGTATAAAGAACTAATGTTCGCAATAACAAAAGAAAGAAAAAAATCAACTATACATATTTTTTTTTAATTCGTTTGAAAAGTAAAAATTATGCGCGTTCAAAATCCTGTTGAATATTGTAATACATTTATACTTTTCACGAAGATAATACTCTCGAAAAAGACATACTCAGCTTATGAGTGTATTAATATCACAATAATCTGGGGGTATGTTCAAGCATGAAATTATCTTTTTTCATGTGAACCTAATTTTAAAAAATTCAGTTGCATGAAAAAAACTCAAGGATAAACTTCCATAGTTATTCTGAATGAATCTAAATAGTTAATTATGGTGATTAGTACCTCTTAGCTTTTAAAAATGATTTAAATTAATGATTATTAACATTGAACGCATTAAAGTGTAATAAAATGTAAAATCAAAAATGAATGTTACAACTGTTTCATATAAAATCAAAGAGTTTTACTCTTAAGCTAACCTATACCTTATATGTTATTACAAAAAAAAAGTGAAGGAAAAAAGGACTCTTGCGATTTTGGTAATATAGGTTTATCTAAAATTAAAAAGACATTGACTAAAATTAAAAAGACAAGACTCAAAGATTGGGTATCGCTGGTTTAAATTATTGATTTGTTAAAGAAATACAGAAAGTACTCTAATCGTCAAATGAGTTAATTTAGAATTTTTAATAAATTTTGACATTTCGGATTCCCTTTAGTTCGAAAATATAATCTTCAGAATTATATATGAATGACAAACTTTGATTTATATAGTAAGAGATAAATCAGAAACTCGGCGATTTTAAGAAAGGGAAATTTGAAATGTGGTATTAACACCAAATTTCAGATATCTGGCAAACTTTGAACAAAATCTATAGAAGGGATTCTTTATGTGTGTATTAATATTAACACAGTAATTAAAAAAACATATTTTTATCACAATAATTACATATACATATGGTTAAAATCTGAAATATGGTGTTGGTCTTTAAAATTTTAGACCGATGTGAACTTTGGAAAAAACCTTTTAAAGAAGTTCTTGGGCATGTATAATAAAGAGCTAAATGGATGAAATTTGGCTCATGATCTGGACTTCAAAATTATAGATTAGTATTAAGTATTCAATTATATCGGCCAATTGTTTGACTGCCTATCGGTCAGTTATTCAGTTTGAAAGTAAACTCTACAAGCCAGTGAAAATAAAATTTGATATAGGATCTTGACATTAAAATCCCAAATTATTAAAGAATATGTTTAATTTGAAAAGTCTTAAGAATATAGAAATGAGACTAAATTTTCATATATCTCGCAAGAATTGTTTTCAATAAATTGAAATAAATGCTATTATGTGATAAGGATTATCATTTGATATTTGTAACAATAATTTTAGTAATTTTTTATTAATTTATTGATAATTTTAAACATTGAACACAGCATCAGTACAATAATCAATCTTTTAAAATTTTCTGAAATGCAAAACACTGTATTTGAAAGATAATCAAATTAAATGTTTTGTAGTTGAATAACTAAAGATTTTGTCATTTTTAAACACATCTTATTTTAGCGTGAACTATAAATTCTTCAAATGCAAAAAGAAATTTCTATTTTAATATTTTATTAGTTAGATTAGTGCTCCATTTTGAAACAGAACAAGGTCTTTACTGGGATAACTTTGATACTGTAAAGAAATGCAAGGTCATTGTTAGGTAAAGAGGACAATAGTCGGTAAATTTCCACGTAACGATAACGTCGGTCAAAATAATTCAGAACTCGATGCTCCTGATTCTAGAATCTTTGAAATCTCGGATCATTCGAATGGTCATGAAGTAGAAGAAACAAATGTAAACCTACAAGAGAAAAATATTTGTACTTCTTTTAGATTCTCCTAATAAGAGTTTTCATGTACAAAGAAAATGGGGGAGAGAGGGCAAAGACATTGTAAAATCTGCTAGAAAAAACACTGCCCCCCTTCTCTTCCGTCTTTCGGTTATATGACTTCAGTTTCGAAGTATGAAGAAAGAAAAACTGAGCTTGCATTTTAAGCCTCTTCAATATGATCAATTAAGTCATATCACTGACTCTCTGATCTATCCGAAAGCACACGGATTATAAATGCTGAATAACCGAACAGCCGCAACAGCAACACTGGTGGGAACTGTAGTTGAGTTCTAAGAGCCATCACCGACCACGGTACAACTCTTCCCTAAGAAAGTACATCCCGTCATTGGTGAGAGGAGCCAGATCCCCTCCTCCAAGGTGACGATATCTAAGCACCATACTGGAAGCAGCTCATCCTCTTTTCGAGGTGCCTCCCTGGGGAGGGGTGATCAATTAAGTAAACCCAAAGTTCATATCTATTTATCGCTTTGGTCGCAAGACCATGTACCAAATTTCATTTTTCTAAGTCTCTGCGAGTTTGAGATACAGTATCTACAAACACATGAACTGACATGCAATCGGACTTCGTTTGAAATATGGTAGAGAATTACAATTTGTTTTTTTTTAAACTATATGCCAGATTTCATTCTTCTAGCTCAAAAGGTTGTTGAAATATCATGTTTAGATAAATTGATATATTTTCCAACATGTTCTTTTCTGACTTCTGAAATGAGGAAATTAAAGAATGTATATACAAAATACTTATATGTTATTATATAAAAAACAAATAATGGGAAAATATATTGAAATTCAAATAGTGTTATAATATAAAAAATATTGATATGTTTGTTTGCTTTCTAATCAAGTTTGTAAACCTAAGAGTTTCAAATAAACACTCATAGCTACAAATCTTAGGTCCAATCAAGTCTTACACCACTACAATTTGACATATAAGACGAGACTATCCTTAACCACAATAGTCTTGCAACAGAGATTTTTAAAGTAAATAAATACTTTCTTTTAATGTTGTAATGCGTATATCACACTACAGGTTTCTTTTTAAGCTGAATTTTAGTTTAAATTGAGTTGCAATTCTATGCACGACGCCTTCATATTATTAATTTTCAATACACTGTCTCGCTAAGTACAATACTTTGCAAAAATGTTGTGACTGAACATGTTGTATAATGATATACTAACGAAATGAATTCTTTGTGCAAAGATCTTTTTCGAGGAAATAGCAATTTTATTTTAATTAGTTGCCTTTAATTTAGCACAATGAGAATCCATCTGTATAAGGAATTCCTACTAAAATCTTAAGTTTTGGTCGCGAATAGAAATACATACCCATTTCACGACAGGTTTGAAATTCTTAAGAAAAAATTATTATCTATTTTTACAAACGTTTTAAATGAAAAGATTCAAACAATGTAGTGTCAATTAGAGTAATTGGGAAAGAACTTAGCTGACTTTGCCCTCTTCGTCAATTTAGAGACCGTGTGAGATGAAAAGTTAGTGTTTAATTCATGTAGATACAAAATCCTGTTCAGAAGAGTTCCTTAAATAATGCCATTTATCCAAATTAATTTATTAATTAACCAATCTCAGCTACAGAATCTTTCATAATTACACAATTACTACAGAGACTGAAAGATAAATAGAAAAATGTGTTTTGCTTATGATCGCAATAATAAAATGATTTGAAGAGAATATATCCGAACAAAACTGCTGTTTATTGGCTCGGAATTTAATTCACAGCTCGCTCTAAACTACCCCAAAGTGTTATTTATTTATAATTTTTAATAAACATTTATTCTGTTTCAGTGAATATTGCATACAATTTATTTTACTTTCAATTTGGAGTCTTTTATAATTATCCTATCCTCAGTTTCGTCGGTAAAATTCTCCGAAGGAATCTTCATTAGATCAGAAATAATTAAAAAATGTGAAATGCAAGAAGGAAATATTTAAGATTTAAAAAAGTTTTTAAAGGATTTAGGACTAGTAGCTCAATTTATTAGTTGTGACCTCTCAGTCATTCAATCCTTTATTCAATACCTTTTTCTCTGACATTTACGCTCAGGTGGCGTCCTCGTCGACCGACCTGGGTTCAGAATTAAGAAGTCCGTCCCCTAATAGTCCTAGTATTGCTTTAAAAGGAGATGTTAATATAACTAAATTAAACTAACTGACATTTACGCTACATAATAAAATCTACTTTAGCCATAGGACCTTGAAGTATAGTTTTTATCTGACTCACTGAAAACGCTCTTATTAATTTTTCAAATAACATAAAACCTTGGGTTTGGCGTAGCATGCCCAAAAACGGCTTTTGCGCCATAAAACCAAATAATATAATTAGTTTAAAATTTAAGGCATAGAATGATACTAATAGACAACAAATATTGCTAAATTAAAGAAATATAATTTTATGGTAAAACTATTATTTAAATTACTTAAAATCCTTCAAAAAAGGCATGGAGAGCCTACATTTAGCATTATTTTATCAGGCAAATGCGTTGCAAAGTATTCTTGATGCTTGACAGATGAAGCTAATTAACTAAAATATCCAATGAAAATCATACTCAGAAGCAGCATTCTCTGAAAAAATGGAGTCATGTTTTTGAAGTTTACACAAATAACAAAAGATCAAAAAGTAACATTAAAAATATTTTTTAACTGAAAAAATAAAGAAGGTTTCCTGGGGAACTGCAGGAATAGTAGAGAGTTAGAAAAACCCTGTCTTTTTATTTCAAAGAGGATAAAATAATCTTGGTGTTTGAATGAAGAAGTCAGATAAATAAAATGATCTATAAAAATTGTTATAGGAAAAAAATTCTGTTAAAAGGAAGTTAACTTTTAACAGAAAACTCTGTTAAAGTATTGAATCATGTAGTTTATTTTAAAAATAAAGTTATAAGAAATAACCGAAGATGAATTCATGGAATTGCAAAAAAATAAAGTATTTCTCCTTTCAAAATCACCAAAATAATTTCCAGACTGTTTAGCAGCATTTTCACTAAAGAAAATCCAAATAAAATTGTTTATAACGATCTCTGAGAACTTTGGAATTCATTGAAAATATAAAAAAAACCACTCTAGGTATTTCAGGGTAAAACAAAGAATTCTTGGTATTTAACTGACCAAGTCAGTGAAATAAGATAATAAATAAAATTTGAAATCAGAGAAAGGTTTCGTTGTTTTTGAATTTTATACAAAAAATAAAGACACAAACATCAATTAAAGAATTCCCAAGAAATAACAAATACATAAATAAAATCTCTACCTTCAGGTTTATTGAAGTCTTATTCAAGATGCTCAGCAACTTTTCAAAGGACTCTTTAGTTAAAAAAATTTATAATCTTCAAATGATAGAAAATTCATGACGAATCAATAAACCAGATTTCGATATTTTAGGGCGATAAAGGGAATGAGTATTTAACTTTTCTTTTACTCCAACTTTTCCTACGCCTTGATGTATTTAATACTTTGATAAGTTGGTTTATTTAGCTATAACATTAAGGTTTCTTTAAATGAAAAACTTTTTTAATTATATGTTAGTTTCAAAGACTTTTTACAGCAGTTATACAACATAAACATATTCAGAACTTAACCTAATTCACATCTCTGTGCTCTTATTCATACACTTGCCAATTGTGTTGCAACCTAATTGAACCAATTATTTCACAATATTACTCTAAATAGATCTAATTGTATTAACGAGATTAAATATTTCAAATAAGTTTAGGTTAGTGATTTAATTTTAAAATTTTCTACCATGCCTCTTAAAATTTAATTTTAAAAGTGTCTGCCAGTAAATAATTTAATAAATAATAAAATAGTAGAATAAAAATAAAGTAAATGATGATCGTGAAAACTTTATATGGATAAAATCATTTACAAAAGGAATTTTTCTTGATTCGGTGAATATTTACCTCAAACGATACCTCTTGTTTATGGTTAAGTGTTAATGCTGTTCTAAAAACAGTTGTTAAACTTGTAGCGTAATTATTTCAAAATAAAATATATATTCTGAGATCCGATTTCAGTTTAAGCGACATTATTGAGGAGAGAACGTACATCGAAGACATGATGAATTATAAATATTGCAAAGGGATAGCAAGTTGTTTCCACTCGAAAAATCCGTAAAACGTACAACCCACGCGTCTGGAGTATGGGTTCAAGGGGTAAAATCCAGCAGGCGCAATGACAAAGAACGACACTCACGTATATACAGACAACAAAGCACAGCCAAAACATGCCCAAGAACAGTACTTACAATAAACAACAGCAGTTAGCAAATCGATAGTAAATAACTGGAACAGCTTAAAGCGCTCAAAGAGAACTCAGAAAGAAGATAGACTTCATACGATTATTCTTCACTGTATACTCCCTTCAGCTGAACTTGACTGGCAACTGACTACGAACACTATGTTAGACTTAAACACTAAATGGCTACTCGGGCAACAATTCACTTCTTCTTCATCACTCGGCTCCAAATTCAGCATACAACACATGCTGCTCAATACTCGACTGAATATTAGTTTGAGCCCAATTCAAATGATTGACTTCAACTTAGTCTCTCGACTTTTTATAATTTCCAAGACAAAGTAAAGTAGTTTCTACAAAGATTGCATAAATCACGTTCTAATGAACCAATCACCAAAATTCCAGGAAATTCTTAAATCTTCTATTTTATCACTTAAGTCGGGGTTCATGGATCTACTATTCGTTAAGTGTCCATAAGAGCAGTCTGTATAACTGTTTTCCTTACTAAGTGACTCATTGCGATCAGAAGCAATATTACAAATGAGTAACAATAAGCCTTTTGACGGTTATCTTTCTCAAATTTCGATCTGGCGCTCTTTTATGTAACTACTGGATGGTTTGAATTGTCGAAAGCAATGGCTTTAAAACTCTATCATTAACTTAGGGTGAAGAACGTAAAATTCTTTTGCACCAAAGGAATAAAAATAAAATTGATTTTATTCTATGAAACGAACATTTATCAATAAATTAATATAACGTTTGAACTTTAAGATAGATTTGCAATAGTCGTAGTCACATCTTACATAACTTACATGACTTTCATCTTACATAATCACATCTTATATCTTAAAAGGTTGGTCGGAATAGGATCTCCCACCTGTTCAAAGTCTCGCCCGAAATTCAAAGTTTCCTCTTTTCTCCCTGATGTGATGTTAAAGTTCGGGAAGGAGGGTGCCAGCTCAGATGTCATCCTCGTCATTTGACAGTGGTTCAAAAGTACGAGGTCCGTCCTAAAACAATCCTAGTTTTGATTTAAAACGGGACATTAATATAATTAAACTAAACCTCCATTCTAAAGCACTATTTTTAAGTTATAACTTGCAATTTTTCATGCCAGTAGAAATGATACTGATCTTGGACAACTGCGGAACAATATAACAAATCAAACATTAAAAAATGTAAACATTAAAGTCTAGCTTCTTAACAAAAACAGGCAGTTTGATTTCCATTTTTCCTCGTAAACGTCGTCCTTCTACTTTCATTCGCTTATAAATTGCTGATTTTTTAAAATTATACTAGTTTGCTGAATTGCTCTCTGTTTTCATATAAATCAGCAAGATAAGATGTCAGTTCTTTCCTAAATTCATTAATTATTAGCTATCTTTGAGGTATCTCAAGTTTATGTATTAATTATTGAGGCCAAAGATTGCTTATTTTACTATTAAATGTTAAAATTAAACAAGATCATATTGAAAAGATTGCTGTTATCTCTACGTTATTCGGTTTTATAAAAAGAGGAAACTTGGCACATTGATTAATACCTACATGAGTTCAAATGGAAACCAGTTTTGGTCCTCAAAAACAATGTTGCTTCAAACGGCAAAGATCTTCGCTCAAAATCTTCGAAGTCTATCTTCTTTTGTAAGTTGTGAAATTTTCAATTTAGATAGGGTTATATTAACTTACATTCTACCTAAGAGATCATCCTTATTAGAGCTCAGATAGTGACTTTTGAGATCTTCGACTAGCTTTTGATCCGTATTTTACTAAGATTCTGTCATTAAATTCAGGAAAATATGTCTCGAATGTTTTCTAAGAAAAGGATAAAAATGTTAACATTTTATGAACAAAGATCCTAAGGTTAACAACTAAAAATACTTCTAAAGCATTAATAATAAAGTGAAAATAGTTTTTAAAAATCGTTTATATTAATGCTCTAAATTTAAAGAATAACGTTTTCTTTCTGAATGATTTGGAGTTTAAATCAAAAATCATAACCGTTGTAGAAATTTATGGCATTATTCAAAGATAATTCGAATTTTAATTATTCTGGCTTAAAATATTTATCGAATTGTTATTAGTGCACCAAGTTTTTATGAGTTTTATATCAATCTCAAGATTTTTTATAAGAATTATTATTATTACATTTCATTATTCTTATAAAATCGCACTTTTTCAGAACTATATTATTTTTCATAATTTTCTAATATTTAGTCGTTACTATTCTGTATAATTTATTTTCATGATTATGAAAGTCAAAATCAAAGCTTTCAAATATTAAGAATAACAAGAAAATTATATATAAGGTTAAGATTTGTTGGTGATATGAAAGTCATTGAAAATAATTATTGTTAAATTTAAAACAAATTCAAAATTGTTCAATGGGTAAGTTTTGTTAATTTCTTAATTTTTATATTTTCTGTTTTGAAAACTATTCGAGAATGAAAACATTTTTCATTGCATCTTAAAATTCAAATATTTCTTTATCGAATATCAGTGTAATATGCAAGCTTAATGTTTCTGCAATATTTTAAAAGATTTGTTTTTAGCCGTAGCCCCTATAACGTGCACACACACAAAAAAAAATATTTAATATTTTTACTCGGTCCTGAAACAAAGGCTGAACAGTAAAATAAAGGAAATAATTCAGTTTAAAAAATATTCATTCCACGTGAACGCCTACACACATGCTAAGATAATCTTTGCAAATATGATTCTTATTTTCACGTTAAGAAGAAGAAAACTGACCTCTAAAAAAGTAGGTTTTGCTATTTAATGACTTTACTTAATATTTTATATACATAAGAACTCCGATTTTCCGAACAAATTGGGACAAAAATCGGGAAGAAAAAGTGAATTTCTCTGAAAGACTGACGAAAACTGACGAAAAAGGGAAATTTTTTTCAATAGAAATTTGTTCGTTTCGTATTGTTTCAATAGCAATGAAAAAACTCATTAAAAATGTGTATGGTTAAAAAATTGTTTAAAATATCACTATTTGAACACTCTACTGTTTCGAATCTGAAAGAATTTTTCAACAAAGTGAGAAATAGGAGAAAGTATTGTTATCATTAAAAATTCAAGTTCGGAAATATATTCTCTTCTCTGAAAATAACATTTATTAAAGGATTTAGGATTTAAATTTAGTAGGAAACGATTTCAAATAATTAAAAAATTTTAATTAATTTTAAAATTTTTAGATTTTTGCCTGTTTTTATGAACAGAATATAAAATATGCCACTGAGGTTCGGTATTCGTAAGAAGTATTCAAAACTAAATTTTAATAATAGTTCTTTAACAAAATTTTTATACATAGTCGTTCATTTGAGACTTTCAAATATAACTCACTTGCAATTTTTTTTCTCAATTTTGCATCAAGGTAAATAAATACTTATGCAGATAAGCACTTTAAAAGTGTTTAAAATCAGTTTCTATGGTATTAAGATTTCGAGAAATGAAATATTTAAGAAATAAATATTTCGAAAATTTCTCTAAAAAGCAGTTCCAAAATCATTTATAGTTTTTTTAGTATTAAAAATATGAACGTACTTTTAAATAGTTACGGCTTCAAGTTCCTATTTTGAAAGCACAAAATTTTATTGGTTTATTTTGCATTTTCAAATAAAATGCATTTTCAAAACATAGTAAGTGGGTCTAGTAATGCAAACATTTAATAACAAAGTTCTCAAATTCACTTTATCTATGATATTTGCTATTCACGATATTGATACTAGTAAAGCATCGGATATTTTTACCAACCATAAAAATATTTCATAGAAAAGAGTTATAGGTAGAAAAGATAAATAGTTCTTTTCCTAAATATTGAAAGAGATGGAAATGTTATTGAACAAATATGTGAATGATTTAGATAAAGTATATTAGTAATCTTAAAATCCAATGCCATGTTGAAATGTTTCGGCATTTGTACTGAAAACTGAGGCTTATAGTATTTTATCACTTATTCCTGAAATGTTAAAAAGACATGTATAAGCCTTACAAAATTTAAATGCTTTGGGTTTTTAACATGAATCATTAAAAGTTTATACCTGAATATTTCCCTCGAAGTGCATTACTAATTTTATTTCATTTGAATTTCTCATTACATCTTGGCTTTAAAAAATTATCAAAAGAATTTATGACAATCTCAGAAAGCATATATAGCAAATGATCAAGGGTAATAAAAAGCTATCAACCTTTATCTGCAATATAATAATTTCAAAAGTTCTCTAAAGGTAATTTGTTGAAGATTGAAAGCATTTAAATACTAGCTGAAATAACCAATGCTGGTTGAAATGAATTTTTCACACTTTTTTTATTAATAAAAACAGTTTGATTAATTCTCATGAAAATTCCATTAAAGATCTTTCATATATTTTATTATTTGTGACCAAATTTTTAATGATACATAACGTATTAATTTGAATTAATGTGTAATTTTAATTATGCATTTGTAAGCAGAAATGTAAGAATTTAACTAACATTAGCATTTGGCGTAATCCTGGGGAATCAGTAAACAAATATTTTTAAATAACTTATATTTAGAGCAGACGTTTATTTTATCTAAAATATTACTAAACACATAATTTTTCTATATTCTGCAATAATATTTTTAATGAATAATCTTTAGAATTTTTTTTAAGGAAATAAAAACTGTTGGCAATAAAAATATCAAAATAAAGATGTTGAATAGTTCAAAGTCACCATTGCCTAGCAATAAAATGTGTCATTAATTTTCTTATTTCAAAATATTCTACAATACATTTTTTGAAAAAAAAAATTTAAAAAATTGAAAGAAAATCAACAGAAAAAAATTTTTACCTTCGAAGACTTAAAAGTTTGAATTTTATAATAGAATATCTCCAGTAGATTGATTTACTCCATAATTATAGTGGAAAAGCTGTGATATTTCTTTTAATTTTTGTGCACTTTGAAAAGTTGACAATATATTTTTTTTCTATCTTAAATAAAATCTGTGCAATGTTGGTGTAATTCCGAACAAAGTTTAGGAGAATATATGGAATATGCTTTAAGGGTTTATTTATTTATTGCAATTCCACTGCCTCCGAAATTTTTTCTATATAGAAAATGTATTTCAACTATATTATATCTATTTTTTCATTTTAAAATTAGAAATTTTAATATTTTACTGATTAAAAATTTTATTTTAAACAGGAAAAGGAAACATTTTCCTACTTGAAAAAGAAGGATTTCAAAAAAATTCCATTCCTAATTTATAAAAATCATGCATATATATAATTAAATCATAAAAACCAATAAACATACTCGCTAGAATACCTTATTAAAATTCCTCTAATTGTTTAGTAGATTAAGAAATAAATAATCTATCTGAAGGGGACAATGGACTCTATTGGGCACTTTTGAGACTTATTCAATAAAGGTTATCAAATTTGTATGCATGCGTATTAAAATATATTTCAAAATTTCTTTTAAAAACAATTTAAAGTTAAATGAATTTTTTTTAAATTTAAATATTATATAATTTTTTAAAATTTCAAAATATTGCAGAAGTCGTAACTTCTAATTTTTCTATTATTTTAATCACCCAATGTAAATTTATTTGGAACGAAACTAGGTACGGATTTGTAATTTCAATTAAATGCTAGTTTTTTAGAAATATTTTTATGTACATTTACTAAATTTTCATAGGAATTTTATATTTTTTGAATTGAAATTGACTTTTAATGAGCTAAAAAAACTCGAAACATAAAATGTGTTCTCCATTTTCTTTTAATATTTGACCGAAATCTTTATTATTAATTTCAGCTTTTTTTCTTCAAAAATTAAGACACCTGCAATATTTCAAAGATATTTAATTCTAATTACAATATCATTTTGAGAAAAGATGTACTTCTTAATGTTTGATATTTCATGTTTAAGATGTTTCTTCTTAACCCTTCAAATATTTATTTTACTAAACAAAACATTTTTTAACATTATTTTAGTTGAATATAAACTTATATTTTGGTGACGAAACGATAAAAATAAAGTTGCACGTTTTCGTTCATTTTTTGCTAATTTCAAGGTCCACTTTCTCCTTAACTATAAAAGGAGACGTTTTTTTATCTCTAAAGTAATGATTTTAAATTTTTGTCAAGAAAAATTTGCAACAGACATACAAAACTCTCTTACATTAGTATAATCTCTAAAGTTTGTTTTAAGAGAAAACAATCACCATTTCAACAACAATATTGAGAATCATTTTGAACCAAGGATAAAATTGTTTCTACAAAAAATTTGGTATTATTTGATAAACTATTCCTCTTATTCTTCTGTTCCAAACAATAGACAAACATTTGTTTTTGTCGCAGTCAACTTAAATCTTATATTTTTCGACACTGCTCTTAAAAGTCTCATAAATCCTTCCACAAACTTGCTCCCAATTGTTAAAAAAAATATTGATAATGAAACTTCTACAGAGAAAATCCTCTCGTTAACAGCAGCATAAAGAAGAAAGGCTTTTGTATATTGTAAAAGTAAATCCCTAAATCTATGGAATTTGTGCTAGAGATTTCTAGAAATTATTTTCATTTTTTCCCATTAAAAAGAGATCCAGTATAGTTTTAGTTCAATTCTTGGAAAAAATTTCCAGATGCCCCTTTTAACAACATAATTCCAGTTTCCACATGACTATTTCAAATTCCTTGAAGAAATAGCTTTGAAACGTCAAGAATTATATATAATTCGTACTAATTACCCATTGTTATTTAAAATAAAGGTTATGAAAATTATTACTTGATTTATTTTAAACATAGTAAAATTGGTCATAGCAGAAATGTATAATATTATCCTTGTTTAATTTTGTGAAAGTATTTTTCAAGTGATTCAGTTATCCATATATGTTCTATTGTTGCTGTATTTGTTAGTTTATAAGTAATGATGTATCAATAAACCAAATACAGCGATAAAAGTTAGCGATGGTCTTTTCTTCTTCACTTACTCACATCAATTATTGCATATGTTGATGGTTATTGTCATGAGAATCAGTCGTGTACATAAAAATTTATTCAATAATTGTTGTATTTGTTAGAATTGTAAGTATTGATGCAAAAATAAAAAATACTGTAATTTTATCAACGAGGGCTCTCCTTTTGACTTTCTCGTATTTTATGAAAAAGGATGGTTTTTCTTTTCCCTTTCTAGAATAGGGAAAAGAATTGGATTTAAATGCTTGACTTCGTCCATCAGACATAAAATATAAAATATTTTATGTATATATACAATTTTATAACACGATCATGTATTAAACTTCACTTATCTAGCTTTCTCATGTTTTAGAATAATTATACTCACATACATACGGACAAATAAAAAATATTTAAGCAACCATGGTATTTAATTGAATTATATTTAATATAAAGATTAATATTTAGGACTTGGATTTGTTACATTTTTTTATTTACTGCCTTCGCAGACGCATGTAAATGCAAATTGGTGTTAAGTAAACTCATTTGTGGATTTCATCTAAAATATGATACAAATCTTTAACTGTATTATAAAATCATCGTCCAAGCTTCTTTTTTTTTTTCACTCGTAGCATTTTAGAGTTATCACGTTCAATTATACGCAAATGAGAAGTCAGTCTCACTTTTTTGGCTTTTCAAGTTTATTCATCATTTAATTTAGATCTGCAATTACAATCTGAAAATGTTATACCAAATTTCGCCTTCCTAACTTGTACAGTTTTTTTTCGCAATCTTTGATCCACATGACAGTTATAATCCCATATTTTGCTTTACAATCTCAGAAAAGCTTTCTTAATTCATCAAAAATCTCAAAGTCATTTTTTTGTGATTTTAGATTCCTCTGTTTGAATACTTGGTATTGGTTAAAGTAAAAACCGAACCAAGTTAATTTATGTAGAATTATATGCTTCATTGTGCTGCTGTGATTCTGGCACAACATTTAGCAACTTCGACAGAATTTGACTCCAAATACTTGATTGAGAAATACGAAATACGAACCGAGGTGAAATTTCGTCCTCGATAAATAAGGAAGTTTGAAAAAGATTTGATCCCCCATCTTATTAAACTATACAAGACGGAACCAGCTGTGAAGTTTCCATTTTACAATTGACCGAGCTATTGAAAGCAACGAAACCTTGTAAACTTTTGGCTGGTTACACACACAGCGTATTTTACCGATCGCTTATTCACCGTCGCCACCATTACAACAGTAGTATATTGAATTATATTAGAGCTTACATATTAGGTTTGCTTGGTCAATTCGCCATTAGCGCCCTTTATGCAGACGCCGGTTGCCAGTAGTTCCTACGTTATAATCAGATGCAAGTTTACACACAGGGTGTTTTTGTTATGTCTAGAGGTGTTTTTTCACAGTGAGTTGACCTTCCTGCATGAAACATAATTTTTCTTTCAGCATCAATAAGTTTTCATTTATTATGGAGCTAAGTGAGTTAAATATCGATATTAAATTGTATTTAATATTTAATATTTATAAAGCAATTAAATATTAATAATAATTAATATTTAATTGCTTTAATCCAAGAAAGACCTGTTTAAGGATTTTAAAAGACAAATTCAGCTGTTGGCATGAAATTTGTATACAAATTCGTCACAATTTTGATTTATTGGAAGAAACAAAAAAGAAACGATTTATAGGAAATCCACACTTTCTCATACATACAAGAAACAAGTAAGATTTAAAAAAAATTATTTCAGTTCCTACTTAGATCAACAAAGAAAAATTTTATTTTAGTTATTTTCTATTAAATAATTATCACAAATATTATCAAGCATCAAAAAATTATTGATTTTTCCAAGAACTGAACTCGCATTCTTCACCTTCAAGTGAAAAATATTCAAATACCTACATTTTACCGATTGAGCTACTACCTGTTGATTTCAAACTGCTAAAACTCTATTTAAAATATTAAAAATTAATTAAAATGAATGAATTAATTAATATTTTAAAAAACTGTATTAACATGAAGTGTCATCCACTACAAGTTTTAAAAAATGCATCTGAACTTAAGTGGATGAATAAAAAGTATTTTGTTAACGATTAAAAATATGAACAAAATATATAAATAAATATATATCGGGAGAGTGTGAAGAAATAGTAGGAATTGAAAAAGATGGAATCGTAAAATATCTTATTTTGAGAGTTCAGAAAAGGCAGAAGTAATACTCTCTAGTTCCAAAGAATTTTATTTACATTGTACTATTGTTTCTGGAATTAATTATCAATTCTTTTTTATTTCTGAGCTGGCTGTTATTAAAAGACGTTTTTTTTTCTTTTGTAAAAATATAAGCATTATTGGAAAATTAGTCACAATATTGCATTTTTCAAAAACGTTTTATTGTGCTTTAAATTTATTTTTAATGAATCAAAAATATTTTACAAGTAAATAATAAAAATACGAAGAAAAACGTCTTTTATTGCAATCTTGTTTCAAATAAGAAAGCGACTTATTTTGCAGTTATCTGTCTCTAATATGGCGTTAAGGTTATTTTTATGTTTTAGATATATGCCAGGAAACCATGCCTGCATTTGAAATAAAATATCTACATAGAATGTTTCTTATATTATTTGTTTGAAGTGTCCTCTTGTAATATCTCTCCTTGAATATCTTTCAATTCTATATTTGACATTGTATCTTCAATTCTATATTTGACATTGTATAATACATTACATATTCATCTCTATTTCTGAGATAATTATGAAAATAATACAGGCTTTAATAATATCATAAGTGAATTATACTAGAACATTAAAAAAACAATGGAATATTTTCATTTGTTACTGAGAATATCAAAAGCGCATTCTGTGCATCTTTTTTCTCGACAAATCGATAGTTCAATGTTTTATTTTCGACTGTCAAATGTATTCCAGCATATGGTCGTAAAAACTTTTATGCAGCTGCAATGCTATATCACCAACAAAAGAAGTATGAAACTGTCACTTTCTGTGCCTGTCAAACACAAAATAAAACAGTATTTACTTTAAAATAAAACGGTATTATCATTCAGTTGTCCATTAGAATAACTGAATTATATAATTAATATATATTAATATTAATTTTATACTAATATTCTATTATATTTTATGTGTATAAATCGCATCTAAGGCTCTGTTCATATTTGTATGTTTTTATAGAGTATCAATAAACAAAGTTATCTTCAAAATTTTATAATAACAATCTGCGAAAATAATAGTAAGTAAAACATTTATTTTACACAATGCAATTTAATATTCCAATACATTTCAAAAGTTAGTGCTTATAGATTTCAAAAGTTTGTGCTTATAGATTTCAAAAGTTAGTGCCAACATTTCAACAGGCTGAATAAAATTCCTCACTTTAGTACTTTTCTGTTGATATCTTTTAGCCACCCATGTAATTCCCCAAAGGAACTCTTCACTCTGAAAGAATTGGAAAATTTTCAAAACCAATTTCTTTTGCCTCAAATCTTGAATAATGTATAAAAAAACTCTCAAATACTCTTTTCCCATTAATTAAATAAATCGAAATAAGTCAATTCCCCCTCCCCTTTTCCTCTTCATTCGAAAAAAAAATAACAATAAGCAGTAAATTACCCTTAAGCAGTAAATAATTTAAATAAAACGGTTAAAGTAAATTTACTTGTTGATGGAATTGTGCCGACAATTAGGACGGCAAAAGAAATTTCACGCCGTGTGTGTAAACCTTCGATTTCTATGAGCGTTCGTAAACATCGATAAAATACGTTGTGTGTGTAACAAGCCTTTCAATAACTGCGATTTGTGCAGTTATTGATAGTGCTAGATTACAATTGAGTTTTGAGTTATTTGAGAATGCTTGGTGCATTTAAATTTGTGACTTTTGTGATTAAATGGTTTAATCTAAGAAATCTGCTCCGCTATTCCTTTCGAATTAAAAAAAAGTATATTGTGCAACAGCTGCAAATAGCTTGAGAAGTAGCCCCTTGAAATTGCTAAATTTTTATGAGTTTGTTTTGAAGTAATAATTACCATTTGAAATAGGAATATTCTCTTAATGCAAAATATGTAGGTATAGTTGTTTTTCTTTTGAGATAAAGTACTATATATGTAGTGGTTTTTCCCCCTTCTTTTTTTAATCATTACTTATTATGTTTTTATTATTTTTAAGGGGACATCGTATATTCTTGAAATAGGTTTCAATTTTAAATACTATTAAAGAATTTTTTGATATTATCGTAATTAACTTGCAACTAATATCAACCTTAAAAAGAAGAACATTTATTTACATCCGTCTCTTTATTTACATCCGTCAATCTACAGAGGGCGGTTTCGAACAGTTTATCTCGAAACTGTGCTGCCACTAGCCGAGCGACGGTGTTGTTGAAGAAGAGCAGCATTCATATTTCGATGTCTTCGAGCCGATTGCGTTAAATTACGGTCTTCATTGGGCGTTGTTGGATGTCAACTCCCTTACTCTGATCTTTGGCTTGTATTTCTAGTTGCCAAAAAACGGTTTCAGATCCTGGAAATCACACTTTATAAAACTTCAATAGCTTCTGCTACTTCATCTTGTGTTTGATCCTACTCTAACGAGCCTACAACTCTCCAAGCTTCTGATTCGGTTAAATTACTTCGTTGAGACATCGCACTCATCGAAACAGCATGCTTACTAAATGTCGATCATTACTTTCTGCTTCATCTTACATTAAGTTGAAAGCCAAATCAAATTAATTGCCACTAAAGCGTCGTCTTCAACTCCAAATTCAAAATTTGCATACAGCGAATTTTAAAAATAAGAAAATTTTACATTTGTGACTCTCTTTTTCCATTTTAAGCACACACAAAAATTTGCTTATACCGTTATCTTATACAAGACTTACAATATCTTTTAATTGTTTTGAGCAGCATATATATTAACACAAATGTCATTAAAATTATGAGAAAGAATTTTAATTTTTAATGTTACTAATTCAAATTACTTCCACTCAAATAATTCCATTCATTTATTTTTTAAATTACGAAATATTAAAACTGTCATCTGTTAATTCAAATTTTGCATTGCTGTCTCGTCAACTTCTGTCTGTACAAGCTCAATAGAATAATAAAAAAAATCTGCTCCTAATACATAAAACATACAAAATAACATATGAAACAAGTAAAAATTATATTACGCTAACTAAGAGAAAATTTCTCTGTGCGCAATTTTTCATTAAAACATGAAGAAAAAATTGCCCATTTTCTTTCAATATTTCCCAGGCATTATTTTTTATGTTTCTCGCAATGAAAGTAAATTGAATGCTTATTACTCTGTATATATTAACTTCCACAAGAATTCTATTCTACTATTTGCATATAAATCGACATATTTTTAGGAGTTCTTTTCATATAATCTAGTGGTGTAAATTGTGCAGTGAAATTAAAAGATAAATTCTGGAATAGGCCTATATGCTTTTACTACAATTATTATTTTTTTTTCCTTAATGTGAAATTTTCTATGAATATACGATAAGCAAATGAAGTTTATTTTGACAAATAAGTTGGATATAAGAAATTTCTAGTTCTACAAAATTCTAATATTTTGTAAGTGGTTATGCTAATGTATCATTAGTTCTATAACGGCTTATAGCAACAATTACTAGTTATTCTTTTTGATTTTGAAGTCGGATTAAAATTCTGAACTTTCTTTTAGGATAATATAAATTATGCAAATAGTAACATCAAATGTAAAGCTCTTAATGAGCCCATTCTTCTAATAAAAACAATAAAAATTAACATCAAAATGTGACTCACTATTGGCCAGTATTTAAAACACTGGCTTAGAAACACTCCAACAGCTAAAGATGTATACCTCGGATTCCTTGTTTTTCAAATTTTTATTGTCAAATTATTTTTCGAAATGCAAAAGGAATCTCTCCATTTTGAGGATTGTGTATGAGGGGTTTTTTTTTTTTTTTGCCTCATTTTGAATATGGAACTTCAACAAAGCTCTGAAAAATTTGATATTAAATTATCTCATTCTTTTCATGAAATGTTGCAGTAATCTTTCGGTGATGGTCGTTTTAGTATGTTTTAATGCTATATACAAAACCGATGCTTCAAATAAGATAGAATGATAACCAAAGACGATTTGAATACCGAGTGTCCTTCCTCAGAAATGATCACTTTTCATTTCGAAAAAAATCGTGCTTTGATATCCACAAGATTGTAAAAGATCTAGGCATCATAAACAATTCACCTCAAATTATGATGGATTATCAGCTGTCGCATTACATTTTAACAGAGTTTATGCCTCATATCTTGATTAAAAAACAAAATTTTATTCGTTTCACAGCTACTCAGGAATCACAGATAACTTGGCGAATTCCAAGGAAAAATTTCTCAGGAATTTTTAAAAGAAGGAATTCAATAATGACTTTTTAAAAGAAAAAAAATTTAAAACTATCACAGCTATCCATATTTGATTATATGGCCTTTCCTTTCTTCTCGAAGTTGAAATCCACCTTGAAAAATTGAAGATTTGAAACAATAGAAGAAAATTAACCTCGAAGCTTATGAACGATTCCACAAACGAATTTCCATTATCTATTCAAGGCATGTTTGAAAAGTTGAAAAAAAGAAAAAGATAATTACAAGATAAAAAACCATTTTAAATGATATTCTAAGAAATGTATTTCACCTTAAAAATTCGTTTTTTTTTTTTTTTCATTAAGGCTTTCTTATATAAAAATTCTTATATTTCCATTAAGACTTTAAAATACGAGAAAAGGTCACTCTTATCAAAATTTAAATCTTATCATTCCTCTTACAAAAAACTAACATAATTTTTAAGTAATTGTCACTTTTATAACAAATGCTTTGATTATTGGATTTAAATGGCACTTTGTAATTTAAATTACCTTTACTCAATGCTCCCTTTTATTATTCCATTTCGATTAAGCAACTTAGCAATTTACGACAATGACTTTACACACTTTTACTATTGGGATGGATTTTTAATGAATGGAAATTAGATTAAAAAAAGAATTAATTTTAATCTAGGGAATTCTTTTCTGGTCGTTTGTAACAAAATTTAAAATGATTTCTTTTGAATATTTTTTATTCTTTTCTTAGACAATTCTGCAGTACATCTTTAGGGAAAAGAAAATTTCATGAAAACAATTTTTTAAAACATACTTTCATTAATTTCCTAAGATATCATTTTTTTACTCTTATGTTTTTCTACTTTATATTTTTTAATTTATAATTTATTGTTATAAGTGTTATGGAATTTAGAAACATCTTTTTCTTTTCGATTCTCTATCAGGTGACTCCAATGACGTGGAATCAAAATTTAGCAACATCAATCAATTCAATAATAATTCACTTATGAAAATAATGCAAAGTATATTTTTGAGTGCATGCAAATGCAAAATTTTAAAAATCTAACTCATAATAAAATGAAACAACTGTTACAAAATTTCATCCCTATTTATATGTAACAAATTCAACCATAAATAATTATTGAATCCTTTTATTCATTTTTGATATAATATATTCAGTTTCTTACTGTAAATATTTTTGATGAGACAGAATAAGTTTTGATGTATAAAGATTATTAAGAGAACCGTAACTATATGTACCATTAAAAAAGAAATAGTGCTTTGAACGTTAACCTCATAAAAAAGAGATATATCATCCTTTATGGAAATGAAAAGTATGTATATACTTGACGAAGAAAAAAGATAATTAAAAATAGAACTCTATTTTTAAAATGTGCAATTTTTTACATTTTTCTCGAAACTTCTTTTTTTATTTCGATGACACTTAATTTAAATTTGAATTCACTGATATGAAATGTTTTATAACAGTACTTATAAGCTTTGTGCATCTTCTAAACCCTTTCTTTTATTTATGTGCAGTAATACATTTTTAAGAGGTTATACAAGTGATTAATAAAATAGTAGAAGCATAACAACCACGTGCAAAAAATTTTATTAATAAGACTTAGGGTTACCTTTGGCATGTAAATCCGCTTGAATTCGCCTTGGAATCGAATCATACGTGCTAATCGTGGAGAAGAAATATTAAACCATTCTTTATGGAGATATTGTGAAAGTTCAGGGGAAAATTACTGTGGAAGATATCGATACCTGATTGAACGCATTGAAATATAGCATGGCGGTTCATTTATATTGAAATCGGAGAAATATGCAAACCATGGTAGATGTGTCACTTCATCTTCCACTACTGGCCAAGTACAGCTGCATGAACAGGAGCATTATGATCCTGTAAAATTCCATCTGCTGAGAGTTTCTAAATAATCTAAGAAAGTTTCTATTATGGGATGGATCAGATCAGCTAAAACTTCTCCATATTTCTTCCCAGTGATCTTTTCTTTCAGAGTTACGATTTTAAAAAACCATGAAACGGCTGCCTGTACAATAACAGACACACCTCCATTCCTGAAAAATGGAAAGAGACAATCACAATCATACACTTGTGCAGATGTCTTCTAAACATGTACCCTTCTTGTTGTATGGAAAAGCTTTGGGAGAGAATTCGTCTGATTATGTAACTATTTTTCCCTTATAAATAGACCAGAATTTTGTGCTATTGGCAACATCGCGGATGTAATTTGCCATTAATATCTGTGGTTTGAGAATTGCTGATGTACCGTAAATGCTCTGTTTATGAATATGTCTTCTAACTGTAATAATTGACACAAGAGAGTCTAGATGTTGATGAGCTCTGCGGTCTCTTTGACTGCCTTTGTTTTTTTTTTTTCAGATATCACAATCCGCTGCAATATCAGTAAAAGTTTTTCACTCCGTTTCTCCTTTTTTCCACTGTTTTTCTTTGCCGAACTTGTCTTGCCATGCTATATATACGCTATCATGACTTCATACACGGTACCTATAGAAAATGGCAAAACTGAAATGTCTTTGTCACATTTCTCCCAGGTAGAAGAACTACTACAATTTAGGCCCTTTAAAATTCTGTGAAGTCTGACATTTTACGCTTTTGATAAAATTTCAATATACAACTTTACTTAATCTATTTTATACTACCATATTATATACTTTTAATAGTTAAAAAATTGTAGCTAAGATTATATTTTAATACTTTCTAAGCGCGTTCTAAAACGTCACTTTTATTAACGGGTATTTGCATAAATTCTGATAATCACCTGTATGTAATGAAAAATATCATTTATGATTCAGATTTTGAAGTTACATCACAATCAATATTTTAAAAATGTATTAAAATGGAAATAGTTTCACTGTAATTTTTAAACTACATTCTCGTATTTTAAATGCAAATTTGCATTTGTGTGAAAGGCCTACCAATTTATGTTTGTGAGCTTGAAGATTATCGCAGTGCAACATATTTTCGATTTGCTTTTAAAAAATAAATACTTTCAGAAACAAATATTTTTATACCGCTTTATAATAAATAAATAGCACATTTTTTCTATATATGCTAAGTTTTAAGCGACATGTGACGGTTATTTGGGAAAAAGGTAACCTACATTTACAAATCAAATTTTAATGATTTTCGTTCTTAACAAAGGCCCACCATCTTTAATACATTCCTTGCCACTTTTCTTATCTGTGGTTGACATCTGCTTTCTAATTTATCGAACAACCATTTATCTGAATACAATTCTTCTCTCCTGTAACTAAGAGATTTCAAAGAAGAAATCATTTGAGCTGTGGCATTAAAAGCATTCAGCAAAGATCCTATCCGTTAAAGGAAGGCATATTTATTAGCTTTAAATTGTGAAATCATGTAGTAACAGTTTATCGTTGACAATAAAGAAGCAACAAAGCTTTGAATGTCCTTTTTAAAAAATGTTATTTGCTTAAAAAATGCAATACATCATTCAAAGCTTTTAGAGCAAACCATTTTTAGTTTTATTGGATTAAGAGATAAAAAAAATACATATAAGATAATGAGTATACTTTGTAACTCTTACTATATAAGGATGAGACAAAGTCCAGACGTCCTAGAATTCTTTCAGTCTGCCTTTTATTCGTCCAGACTTTCTGCAGTCTTATATTTTAATTTTTTAGAATGTCAGACATTGTTTAAATTACTGTCATTATTCTTACGTTTCCTATAGAATTCTTTATTTTTTTATTTTATTTTAAGTAAAGAATTTTAAAATTACATAAGAGTAGTGATTATTTCTCTTTGTATTTTTTAATAGAAATAATATAGCTTCCCTTCCTGCTATTTGGAATAGAACTCACTTTAGGTAGAATTTTATATTTTATAATATTTAAAGAAAACTTTTCTAGCTACTGAATATGTAGTTTTCAAAGTATCTGCGACAGACTGAAAAATTACTCATTTCTCTTCGCTTTTCATCTAACAATCAAAGCACGTTTCTTTAGAGAGAGAGAATATAAATTAGAAGAAATGAAGTGATTAAACCAACAAGATCTTTGTTGTAAATTATTTTCAATTTCAACTCCCACCGTCACAAACTAATATCAAATTTATATCATTTAATTGCTGTAGTTGTTCTAGACAAAGAACTAATTTATTTCTATTTCTATTTCACCAACAATTAAATAAACCAAACAAATTCGATTTACCAAAAACTGTTGAATTTTAGAAAACTTAACGCTAATAGAAGTATATGAGCTTACCTTTTAACGAAGTATTCATTTGTACTTATCCTTACTTTCCTATTACTTGCTTTCAATAATCAATACACCCATGTTCTACTTACGAATTCATAAGTGTTAAGCTTTTTCCAGTAATCTGTTTTTAATAGTCATCAGATGTCATCATTTGCAACCATATTTCACTTATGATTTCATATACATTGACCTTTCTCCAATAATCTGCTTTTAATGAACAACAAATACCATCATTTCATCCATATTCTATTTATGAATTCATATATAGATCAAACCTTTCAAATAATCTACTTTTAGTAGTCAATAGATATCATTTGCAACCACTTTCCGTTTATAAATTTAAGTAAATTAACTCTTTTTTAATCTACTTTTAATAATCAAAAGATGTCAAAAAGTATTTATTTGCACATGTACTGCATTTATGTTCTTAAGTATCAACATTATCTGCAGAGGAAGAAATAATGTACAATGCTTTCAAACGCGAAGAATTTTTCAATGAATATTTTTCTATGTATAATTGGGGCGCGGTGGTCTTGTAGTGAGGTTTCGGAACCGAAGGATTTCAGGCTTGAGACCCAATTCCTCCGAAGAACCATCGTGTAAGCGGGTCTGGGGCACACTAATTCCGTCGGGGCCAAACGTCCTCCTGCTGGTGTGGTGTGGTAGTTTGGAAGGGTAGGCCAGCTCATGTTCTGTCTTCGTCGTCTGATCATGATTCAAAATTAAGAGGTTCGATCCAAAATAGCTCTAATGTTATCTTAAAATGGAACTTTATATATTAACGTTATATATAACTAAATTAAACTAAACTTCGATCTATAATTTTTAACTAACAAGTAATAATTGAGGCTCGAGAGAATTAAAGAAATTTTTCTGGTATGTTATCCCATTTTCTTCTTTTTTTGCGATGATTTTTTTTTCTTTTGATGCCTTAAAATTACTTCATCATTATTTCTGTTAAGTTAACAAAAGTCCTTCATCCATCACAGTCTTGTTGCCTTCATTAAATAATAAATGAGTGTAGAAATAAAATTTTCATCATCTATAAAAGTAATACTTGTTTTTTGAAAACACTGATGCCATTAAAAATATTAAAAAGGTTGATTTATAATTTTAAACAACATTTTATTGAAGTATTAATTATCAAATAAATAATAACAGAAATCCATACATTATTTTAAAAATGAATCTTTCTTTCATAAGCTTTGAGCATTTTATGAAAAGGGAAAACAATATACTCCTTTCATGAAAATCTTTTTGTACAAAGGATAAGTTCATGCAATTAATTAATAACCTTATTTGAAGTCTCTTTCAATTAAAAGTCTCGTTTATAGTCTAATGAAGTTTACTTTAAGTTCAACCAATTTTTTTAGTTATCGGTCCCTCTAATTAAAGAATATCTTATTCTTTGACATCAAAATAATAGTATAAACAAAAGTAAAATGACATTGTAAATATAATTCAGAATATAGGAAATAAGTAGAGGAAATTTTTACCACTTTAATTAGAAATCTCTTTGATAACTCTGTAAAGTGAAGACATTTTATTAAACCGATGAAATGTAAGCATTTGTGCTTGAAAAAAGTTTTTAATTTTTAGCTATCAGATTATACAAATTATTAGTATTTTTTTATTAAAATTTTAATCAAACGTTTGACAACGATAATTTTGCTTCAAAGAAGTTAATTAAAATTTGCCCATTTAGCTTTTAAAGTTTCTCAGCTATCGTCCTCATATAAATACCAATTGACATTTCAACAAACAATCAATTCTTAGATAAAATTAGTCTGAAATTTGATACAGCCCTAAAATTCATGTAATAAAACTATATAGTAAAATTCATTTATCAAGTATGTTGGATTATTAACCTGTTAACTGAGTAATTAACTAATATTCAGTTGTTTTTGCATTGAAATATTTCGTCATACCTAGTTAACAAGTTAAATTATCCTGTTCACATGCTTATATATGACCTATCAAAGGACATCTAGCGAAAGAAATAAACAAAAATTAACAAATTTGCTACTAGGACATTTGACTGACTTTAATTCTTCTAACCTATTCCTCTGTTCTGTTATCGCATTCATATATATAATTCCAAAAGCATCTTTTAAACACGAAGAGATATGAAGCATTTAGACTCCTTCAATTTTGAAGGTCAGAAATTTTTTTATGAGTGCAGTATTTTCTCCTGACAGCTTCTCGGGCAACGGTGGCCTAGTGACCAGGTCTCGTCTTCTGAACCGGAAGGTTTTAAGTTCGAGCCCCGGTGCCGTCGTGTAAGCGGGTCTGATGCACGTTAGATCCGTCGGGGCCAAGCATATTCTCGCTGGTGTCGTGTGGAAGGTTGGAGGGGAGGAGGCCAGCTCATGTGCTATCTTCGTCATGCCGCTGTTCAAAGTTACAAGGTTCGACCCAAAATAACCATAGTGCTGCTTTTAGCTTTCTTCTAAAATTCCTTCTAGCACAGCTTCAAAAGGTATAAGAGATTTCGTCTATAACATATCTAAAATGACAATTTGTTTTATTAAAAGGAGTGAAAAGTATTTTTTTAATGTATGTGCCTGAATACATGTTTTGACACTTCTTAAAATGCAATGAAATTTAAATCATGATTTTAAAAGTAAGTAATGCGTTTTATTCAATAAAATAAAAAACATGAATGTATTACGATCTCAAATGACATCCGAAAATATTATATATACATAGTTGATAATTGTTACTTTTTTCGACCAATGGAAATGGTGACCCCAAAATTGCATTTGTTTCTTAGGAAGAATGTTATCCTTTCTTCTTAACTCATGAAAATTATGGATCTCGGTCCAAGCCTTGTGCACCACCAGTGATCGAATTTTTACAGTCAAAATCCCGCACATGAATGTCTAGTATTTCGAAATATGATGAAAAAAATCTATGCATTTTGAATGTTCTTTTTACAGATTAAAACAAAAATTTTACACAAAGTTACCGCAACATTGGAAAATCGGAGAAATACAGAGTGGTTATAAGTGTAAGTATTTGAAGTTTAAGTGCAAGTATTTGAAGGGCTGTCTTTCTTCAACATACTCCAGTATGTTGAAGAAATTTTTGATGTATGTTATATTTACAACATGGGGAAATGAATCACATAATAAAAATTTTTAGTTCAGTTTTCGCAATAGATGGCGCTGAAGCTTATTATAAAACTCTGTTTTTGCTCTGTACTATGTCAAAATTATCATGATAAAAGTCGTGTATCTTTAAGCTATAGCTATGACTTTGTCTAAGGTAGAATTTCCTCTGTTAGTAAAATGTTATTATCAAAAGAACAGCAATTATAGTATTGCCTTGAAAGAATATCGCCGTTTGCGAGTGACTTAAAGAAAATTATTAATAAATTTGAAGCTCCAGGCGAACTCGGGTGTGTTCCCTGGAACTAGAGGAAGAAGATCTGTGAATCAGGAAGTTGAGGAAGAAATTAGGGACACAATTAATTCAATGTTAGTGGATCAGCGACCTGTAATCGCTAAAAGTGTATCAAAGACTTCATCAAAACCATGGGCGACAGTACGCAAAATCTTGCGCCACATTTTAAGATGCTACCCTAATAAAATTAAAATTCTGCAGCACTTGCAACCAACCGATCCATAAAGAAGAGTTGATTCTTCCAACTTCATTCTTCCCAAAATTAATGAAGACAAAGTATAGATTCGAAAAATATGCATTGCAGACTGGTGAAGCGCATTTTACTTCAACGCGTGGCCACCTCGTTCACAATTTGAATTTTTGCGATTTCTGGCTGAGGGGATATTTAAAATATCGCGTCTACAAGGGCAAACCTAACTCTGCAGTTGCTTTAAAAAGCAGCATCACTAGGCATGTTCTAGAAATTTAGCAGGAAACAGGTGCAACTATGGATCACATTGTCTTGCGTCTACAGCATTTATAGAGCTTGAAGGATCCTATATTGAACATTGTAATTGTAATACCTAACGCATTTCATATTTTAAAAAACAAAATGTTGTAATTCAAATGTATAAAATATTGTCATTAAAAAGCGCTACCTATGTCAAAATGTTGAACTAATTTTTTTCATTGTGCAATTCATTTCTCCATGCTGTACATATAGCATATACCCAATTTCTTCAACATATTGCAAGTAGTTTTTCTTTTACAATCCCTCAAACACTTGCATTTTAATTATAACCACCCTGTATAACAATATGGAGAATAATTAAAATCTAGATTTTTTATCGTTTAGTGATTTCAGCACTTTCCCTTAGGGTAGTAAATACACTTTATATATTATGCAATGCATTCTCTTAGTAAAAAGTAAAATACAAACTAATTGATATTTTTTTACACTAAAGCATAAATATGAAATGAATTATAGCATCTTTTTTTCTTCAATTTCCAAATACAGGGTGGTTACAAGTAAAATGCAAGAATTTGTGGGAACCTAAAAGAAATATTATTTGGAATATGTTGAAGAAACTTGGTAGTGTAATATTTATAGCATGGAGAAATGAATTACACAATAAAAAAAGTTTAGATTCATTTCTTTTCGATAGATGGCATTATAGTTTGCTAAAACATCTTTTCTTTCTTACTTCTAATAACTACCGCTTCAATTTTTACCTGTGGATAAAGCGTTTTAAATAAGGAAATTGGGTAAGAAATTCGGGAATTCAGGATAAGTTATTATCTACAGGTAAGCGCTAATTTTGTAGCAAGGGGCGTATCAATACTATGTAAACCATGAACAAAATTGTATTCCTCATTTTATCCATGTAAAATTAAAATTTTGCAGCACTTGCAGACGGAGATCCACAATAAAGAATTGATTTTGTCAACTTAATTCCTTCCAGAATTGAAAACGACAAATCATGGATTCGAGAGATTTTATGAATTGATGGCGTGCATTTCACTTTATAAGAAATCGACATCAGGATATGAAGTTCATACGACCCGTATTCTATTTTTGTAAAACTTAAGCTCATACAACCTGTAATCTATTTTTGGAAATATTTTGTGAACTGATAACGCGCTTTTCACTTTATCAGAAGTTGACATACCGAATTTCAAGGTATGAGGTTCATACAAACCATATATTTTTTTCAAAACTTTTTCAATTAACGTTTTTAAAAATTTGGTGTGGTATGACTGCTGCATTTATTATCGGTCCTTTTTTTCGAACCTCTTACACCAACAGCGTTAATTCGCTATACCATAACAATCAAAAGCTTCAATGAAGTTCTAGAAAATAATATGATCCTGCTTGTAAGGAAAGATGCCTTAACCAACAATATTTATGCAAGATAAAGCTCCATTTCAAATTACTCATTCTGTGAACTACACTTTGCCAAACTTGTGATGAGAATTGCATAGTCATCAGATGTTTTCGAAATGCTTGCCCAACCCCTTCACTTGATTGTTATCCTTTCTACTTATGGTTAAGGAGATATTTAAACTAGCGTCCCTATAAATGCAAACATAATTCAGATGCTTATTTAATATGAAAATGCTTATTTAATATGCTTAAAAAAATAACATAACCAGACATGTCTTTAAAATTAATCAAGAAACAATAAATGCTATTGTGAATTACTATGTCTTGTGATCAAACTAGAAGGCTGACATATTAACATGTTGATGGACAGTACAGCCTTGGTGGTAGTGCCTGTGAAACACTGCTACATACATTGCCTACAGGCTTAGCTTCACAAAGCATAATTGTAAAATTATGTGATATGACAGAACAGATTAAGTCGTTTATGTCTCAAGACGTTGGTTCACAGTTTATGTATATAGACTATAATGATATGACACCACGGATATAGGCGTATACGCAACATCAAATAAGTCTTGAATCCGTTTTTGTTAACTTTCGTGAGAATCTCGTAACGCCATCTGCAAAAATTATGTATTGATTATAATTCAACGAAATTATTTTCAAAATATGCATTAAACTAAGTAGTTTCCCTTATTTGATATTCGACAAGATTTCTAAACATAAACTAGGGTTTATTGCCAAATTAAACAATATATATACATAAAACAAACATTGTTTACCTTTTAGAGAAACAATCGCACTTGAAAACGTGTTGCAACATATAAGTTCACCGTCGCGGTGCACTACCCGATTGATTGCATGTAAATACGATGCCCACGAACGTACTGTCGTTTCATTTTCCCTCCTATTGACGTCGTATTCTGTACAATAATTCAGTTCATATCTTTTAACAAAGAAAATATGTTATAATTTCAATCTACAAAGTAATTCAATAAAAATGCTCCACAAATAAAAGATTGAACTATTTTTATTGTATAGTTCATTTCCCCGTGCTTTTAATATTATATATACCAAATTTCTTCAACATATTCCAAATAAATTTTCTTCCAGTCTTTCAAAAATTTGCATTTTAATTATAAGCATTCTGCATTTTGCTTTCGTTTATGGAATTTTTCAGAATAAGTAACTCTGAGGATGGTTTTCCTTATACTTTCCTCCACCCATTTATCATTCTAACATTGAAACTTTGAATTCCTTTCCATTCTTATTTTAGTGACAAACCTCGTTTCTTGGTTGATGCATCACGGGTACTTTAAAATGCAGCTGTCTTGATTCCCGAACTATCTACAATTTATTTTTCTGGGACAGTCTTGAATTCCAGATAAAACTAATTTACCAAACTTGATTCTTTTAGATGATATTCTTCGTCTCAAGATTATTCCGAACTTTATTTTCCGTTTTATTCTTATCCGGTCTTTTCAGCAAGGATAATAAATTACAATAGTATGTAAAGATTCAAATTGACCTTTTTTTCTATTTTAAAGCCAAATTAATTAGTTTATTGAGAGAAAAAGTAATTCAGTATTTTTCAATTTCTTTTAAAGGTTGTTGGATAAATCTCACTAAATAAAAATAATTTATTTGCATTTTTCCTGTATATAAAATAAAACTTTGCTCTAAGGTTTTATAAGTTTAATGATTTAACTTCCTTAATATAAACAAAAGGGGAGCATTGTTGAAAAATTTTATCACTCAAGTAAAAGTAGTTAAATGTAAGTTTATAGAATGTCTTCACATGAAATTTGCATTAGTGAATATTTTTTAATTATCTTAATTACCATTTCGAATCAATTCATTCAGAAAAAATATATATAATTTAATATTTCTCCATTATTAAGTACGTTATCATTAACTAGTAAACGTATATTAATTTACATTTTTCTTGTATGTGAATTAAAATATAACCAAACTGTTTAATAAGTTATAATAAACATAACTATTGAATAATTTTTATCGTTTGAACGAAAAGTTATAAAATATCTTTTTATGTTATTCGTCTAAAGAAATTCTTTTCAAACACGCGTAAAATATTTACTAGAAGAAATTACTATATTTAAATAATTGAAGATATAAATATTTAAGATATTATTTTAATGTTAATTTTGAAAGTTTTGAAAATGCTATCAGTTAAAAATAATAATTAAAAGCAATAATTTACATTTTTTTTTAGAATCTTGCAACTTTTTGTTTCAGCTTTTTAGATAGAGAAACGCAGTATTGCTCATTAAATTTTATTTCACAAAAAAAAGTATATAATCTTGTTTCGTAACATGTTTTATATAATGGCTTTTATATATAACTTGTTTAACCGTTAATAAAATACTTTTTATTCATCCACTCGAGTTCAAATACATTTTTTAAACTTGTGGATGACACTTGATGTTAACACAGATTTTTTAAATATTAATTTATTGATTTAATTAAATTGTAATATCTTAAATACAGTTTTAGCAGTTTGTAATTAAAATGAAAATTAACAGACCGTAACTCAACTGTATAGAATTGCAAGGATTTCAATATTTTTCAGGTGAAGGTGAAAAATTCGAGTTCAATTCTTGCGAAAATCAACGATTTTTTTATTATTTAGTTTTTTAAACCAAATAATTTCTTGATAATTAGTTAATAAGCAGTAACTAAAATAAAAAATTTCTTTGTTGACCTAAGTAAGAATTGAATTTTTAAAAATTTATATTAGTTGTTTTTAATACATAAGGATAAAATGTAATTCAAATTGAACCATAAGAAAAATTTCTCCGATCTACGTGTCGTATGTAGAAATTTTTGCTCAGCAACTAGTTGAAACTATACTTTATTCTTATACATATTTTAATTACACTTTATTCTTATATATATTTTAATTACACTTTA
>JAPMOQ010026707.1:1229609-1250924 GCA_026543055.1 Argiope trifasciata | reverse complement strand
ACACTTTATTCTTATATATATTTTAATTACACTTTATTCTTATATATCAAACACAAAATAAGCACTATACATACATACATTAAAATGATACAGAAAGCAAAATAATAATTAAGAAAAAAATTAAAGGATAAAAATACTTTAAACATTTTTTAAAAAATTTAAGTTGTTGGATTTGTATGTCAAATCCAAAGGATACGTGCTCCAGTCCAATGGTCCAATACAAGAAAATTATAACCATACGAAAATCGTTAAAAGCCTGACTCTTAGTAAATTATCTCTGAGGATCATTCGTAGGGGTTTCAAAAGGCCAGGAGATTGTTTATAGCCATTTTGTAATAAATCATTTGATCACCTTTTCATCTGTAGCAGTAGTTATCATGTACACTAAGACTAATGAGAAATAGATATAAGAACAGTCCATGTTCTGAAACAAAGATAACTTTAACACCATCCAATAAATTTGTTTTGGCATTAATTCTTAAGAGCTTCTGTCTGTTTCTCTGTTATCCCCTACTTTTAAAAGATGTTTAATGCAGCTATACTAATTTGGCATTTCAAATAGGACAATAGCACAGGGTAAATTATAGAATTGTCTATCATACGGCTTCTTTGACTAGTTTTTCAGTTCATTTATTACTCAAGTGACCATCGTAATTCTTGAAGCATCTCAAGTGAATATGCCAGCTGAAATGCAAAAGATTGAACACTTCATGCCAAGTTTTTAAGTAGTTTAAGATAACCATAAGAGAAAATAAATCATTTTTTTTTGGTCTTTGTAGTACAGAAACTTCTTCAATGGCAATTTCAATTGCTAAGTTTTTTGTTTGAAAACCGAAGCATCGGGCATTAAGTATACTTTTGCCGGCGTCCTAGCATAGGGGTAACGTGTCTTCCTTGTGATCTGGGCGTCCCGGATTCAAGGCCCGGTTCGGGCATGGTTGTTATTATATGTTCTATCTGTGAGTAGTGAGAATGTACCCCCCTATAAAAAAGGGTTGAGCAAGCGAATGTGAAGCATGAAGTAGCTAAGTCGTACTCTTGGCTCCAATTGGGGCAGCTGAAAAAACAAGGGACGCTAATTTCGGCTTACATCGCTGACAACTTTCAGTCAGCGGGCTTATAAAGTGCCATGGGTAACAACAACAACACGTATACTTTTACATGGCTCTCGCCGGAGTTTAGACACCTCAGATATGTGTATGAGACAGGTCTTGTATGATAAGCGGTTCTCGCTAACCTGGCAAGCACACTTTGGGAGAAGGGGAATAACCCTTCTACGATGGAACGTACCTCCTACAAGACGGATGCACTGTGACCAATGATGGCCATTAGGAGTCAGCCATATTTCTCGCTTCATTGCTATTGCGGTGTACAGTAAAAGCTCTTTATTCGCGGGGTATACGTTCCATAAATATGCCGCGAATACAGAAACCGTGATTACGGAATAGTAATTTATATGGGATTATAGGGGATACGTTCCTAGGTGACAAAATAAAAAAAAACTAATATATAAAAAAAATCAATTTAATTGAAGTTTTTGAACATTTTTATCAATTATCTTAAGGCTTAGGCCAGTGTTTCTCAACCTTTTAGTATTCACGGCCCAATTTTCAATCATAATTTTCATCACGCCCCCCCCCCGCTCCCCACAGCATACAATAAAATTTATACAATAATAATGTATTTTGAGTGTTTTGCAGCTAAACCTACTCTGCAACCTTAATTTTAAACTTTAGAAATTTCCAAGAATACGGACATTTATTGACATTTTGCAACACCGATCCTCAGCATTGAGAAAACAAGAATCCTATGCCTTTTTATTGCTCTTGCTTCCAGCCATGTCGGGCATTCGCATGGTTTCGCGAGAAGTTTCGATCTGTCTGGAATTTGGTCAGCTTAAACGTTAAGTTAGGAACGTGCGCAGATGTGAACAAACGTTTTCTCAAAGGAAGAAGGAGAAAGTTCTATGACACCAATTTCAATTCCAGTCAATCTTATTCGAGTCGATCCTTCCATTGCTATTGAATTTATTCTGAATGTGTATGTTATATATATTTTCGTGTATATTAAAAGCTCCTTATTCGTGGGGTATATGTTCCATAAATATGCCGTGAATACAGAAACCGTTAATACGGAATGGTAATTTATACCGGATTATAGGGGATACGTTCCTAGGTGACAAAATTAAAAAAAATTAAAAATATATATAAAAATCAACTTAATTGAAGTTTTTGAACATTTTGATTTATTATCTTAAGGCTTAGGCAATGATTTGATAATTTTGTAATTTTCTCTTGCTTGGTAGTTTTTAAAAGCTCCTTCCATTCAGACTGATATGCAGCAGTCGCATAAGCAATTGGCCTCTTATAAATAAAACTTCGTCCCATAGACGAATCAATGTTCATAAAAAAATCGCAAAGCTCATTTGCCAGTCTTAAACCTTCACTAAGATTTTTCAAATAAAATGTCACGTTTCCAGTGCTTGTGGAAGCCTCTTCTTCAATGGGATGTCAATTTAACATTTCCTCCAAGTCAGTTTCAGTCAAATCTTCATCTTGCTATTCAAGCAATTCCTAAATGTCACTTGATTCTATCTGTTCAAATCCATCTCGTCCTATTCCATTCGCGATTTCGGCTATGTTTGCAGTCAAAGTTTGAATTTGAACAGATTCATTTTTCGCAGTCAAAGCAGGCCACAGTTTTTTCCAGCATGACTTCAATGTGTGTGGCTTCAGTTCTTCCAATGATTCATTTATGTTTACGATGCATTTTGCTGTGTCAAATTTCTTCCAGTATTCCATAAAATTCATACAGGATTACATTCCATATTATCCAATATGATTTTGAAGGTTCGTCTAATGTAACAGAGCTTAAAGGCCTGGATTATTCCCTGGTCCATAGGTTGAAGTAAAGCCGTCGTGTTGGGTGGTAAAAATGCCACTTTTATATTTGGATACATAGTTTCAAGTTCACGAGGATGACCTGGTGCATTGTCCGAAAATAGAAGTGCTTTAAAGTCTAAATTCTGTTTTTTAAAATAAATGTCAACTTCAGAAACAAAACAAATCCGGAACCAGTCAAAGAAAATAGCGCTTGTAACCCACGCTTTCTTATTAGCGCGTCAAAACACTGTCAGGTTGTCCTTGTTTAGATTTTTTAAAGCCCGAGGATTAAGCGATCTGTAAAGCATCAGTGGCTTAATGACCCAATCTCCAGATGCTTTAGAACATAGCAGCAGTATAACTCTATCCTTTGCTGCCTTAAATCCAGGAACAGGCTTTTCGCTTTTAGAAATGAATTTTTTGTTTGGCATTCTCTTCCAAAACAGTGCAGTTTCGTCTGCATTAAATATTTGCTCAGGTTTGTATCCCCCATCAGCTACTAGCTTTGCAAATTTTTCTGGATATTATTCTGCTGCAGCAGTGTCTGCAGGCGCTGCTTCTCCAACGATTTTAATGTTATGCAATGATTGTCTTACCTTAAATTTATTGAACCAACCTTCCGATGCTTGAAATCCTCCATCTGTACATTCACCACTACAGATACCATCAGGTTCATTAAAATGAGCGTAAAGACGCTTTGCCTTCTCCCGGACCATTGGACTACTCAGGGGCACCCTTTTTTGGTTGCGGTTTTCGATCCATAATGACAACGCCATTTCCATTTTTTCTATTGCTGGATCACGAACAATTTTCGCTGACAGTGAAGTTGAAGCTACAGATGACCTTTCTTTATCTTCGGATTTTTTTATCGATCGTACAGTCGATTCGTTGACATTGAATGAGCGTAATATGGATGCACATGACTCTCCAAGACGTAAACGATTAAGCATTTCTGTTTTCACTTTAAGCAGTAACACGGATTTTTTTCGTGTCGAAACTCGTTTCTCATTTTTTTTAGTTGACATTATAAATTCGAAAAAGAGTGGAAGAGACTTGTTACTCGATCACAATTTTTGTAAAGTACGTGAAAAACGAAAAAATAAAACACGCAAAGCGGCTTTTACCGTAGAGCGGAACAGCAGCATTAAAAAATATTTTTGATTCATCTGGCCAGACGGGAGTGGCGCCAATGAAGAAGCAAAAAAAATGACTTTAGTTTTTCATCATTATTATTATTGCCTGTCTATTCATTTTTCTTATTCATGTTTCCGGTGGATTATTGTATTCAATTGAGTCATCGATTCTGTATTCGTATAATTAGCTCAAGTTTTTAATCGTTGCAGCATTATACAAAAGTGTAATAAGATCTATTTTACTTTTTTTTACTAGTCCATTTGACAGTATTTACCAAGGATATTGAGTTAGATATTTATTGGAATCCTTTTATTATTGTGTATGTACTCATTAGATCCGCGAATAGAGGAATTGGGTCGTATTTTTTTAATCCGCGAATAGTGAAATCGCGGATAAGGAGCTTTTACTGTAATGGCAATTCATCATATTAAATATTACCGGTAGCAGACTTATGCAGAATCATGGATAGATTGTTAAGCGGACGTAAGCGAGCATTAGACGATAGACAAGCATCAACAAGTAAACAGACGAGCGTGGTTCCGAAAATAAAATTAAGAAAATATTCTCAAGAATACTTAAATTTTGGGTTCACTAGTACTGAAGTAAAAGGAAGAAGAAAGGCCCCTGTGTATCATTTGCTCAAAAATGTTGGCAGCAGACAGCATGAAACCTAATAAACTTAAACGACATTTGGAAACGCTTCATAGTGAGAACGTAAACAAACCCAGAGAATTCTTCGAATTAAAATTAAAATCATATGAAAAGCAAAAATCATTGTTTAAAAAAACTTTGTCTGTGAAGGAAAAAGCTTGAATTGCCTCTTACAAAGTTTCATATAAAATAGCCAGATGCAAAAAGTCTCACACCATTGATGAAGAGCTTATTTTGCCAGCCGCAATTGAGATTGTAGAAATTATGTTTGGAGATAATTTTGCAAAACAATTGCAGTCTATACCTCTTTCAAATGATACTGTTGTCCATCGAATTGCTGATATAGCTGAAAATATAGAGTGTCAGCTTTTGTCGAAGTTACGTGACAAATTGTTTTCAATACAACTCGATGAGGCAACAGATAGTAATAAAGATGCTCATTTCATTGCCTATGTTAAATTTTGTGATGATTTGTCAGAAGTAGAAGAATTACTTTTCTGCAAACCAATAGAAATCAAAGCAACAGCACTCTCATTATTTGCTATCTTAAATGATTTTATGAACGAGGCAAACATAGAATGGAAAAATTGTGTCGGAATATGCACCGATGGTGCTCGTTCTATGTCCGGAAGATTCCAAAGTATTCAAGCACTTGCGAAACAAAAGTCACCACAGTGCGTCTGGACACATTGCATGATCCACAGAGAAGCTTTGGCTTCCAAAGAAATGTGTCCTGGTTTGAATATTGTGTTAACTACGGTTGTAACCCTAGTAAATTATATAAAAATGAGACCCCTGAAATCAAGAATCTTTTCCGCACTTTGTAAAGACATGGGCGCAGTACATTCAGCGTTATTATTTTATTGCGAGGCAAGATGGTTATCACGAGGGAAATTTTTGCAACGTGTTTATGAATTAAGAGAAGAAATTGCCGTTTTCCTAGAAGAGGAAAACAGACCGGAAGCTGAGAATTTTCGCGATAGTTTATTTGTGATGAAATTGAGCTACATGGTCGTCATATTCGAGAAATTAAATAACTTGAATCTTCAACTGCAAGGAGCAAATACACATATATTGGATACGAGTGATAAAGTTAATGCTTTTTGTAGAAAATTGGAATTGTGGAGCAGAAATTTAAAGCAAGAAAACTTAACAATGTTTGCAAATTTGAATGATTGTATTAAAACTTACAAGGCTCAAGAACAACATATAAAAGTTATTTTTGTAACCATTGAAAATCATTTAGCAATGCTAGCAAAGAATTTTAAAAAGTACTTTCTTGCTGACGACAAACTGATATCAAGTTACAAGTGGGTGAGGGATCCATTTCAAAATACTCCAGAAGGACTCTCAATTGAAGAGGAAGAAACCTTCATAGACTTCACAGCAAACGGCGAAACCAAAAGACAATTTAGTAAAAATAACTCTTTGAATTTTGGGCAGGAGTGGATGATGAATTTTCTGCACTAAAAACAAGGGCATTTCGTATTCTACTAACATCTTACCTTTGCGAAACTGGATTTTCTGCTGTGGCTTCTTTGAAGACAAAATATAGATCTCAGCTAATTATAAAAAAAGAACTGAGAGTGTCTATTTCTAATATTAAACCCTCCTTCGAAAAATTTTGTTCTACAAGACAGGCCCAAGGAAGTCATTAATAATTATTAAATATGTTTTTAATTTAGTAAGTTGTTTTAATTTAATAAGTTAATTATTAAATATGTCGAAATGTATTTTGTTTTGTATGTGTGTGTGTGTGTGTTCTTTCCTTTCAGTAACTTAATCAATTTTTTTAAATAACATTTTCTCTTGGATATGCTCGCGCCCCCCCATTAGTGTGCTCGCGCCCCCCTAGGGGGGCGCGCCCCACAGGTTGAGAATCACTGGCTTAGGCAATGGTTCAAAGAATTTTGTAATTTTCTCTTGCTTGGCAGTTTTTAAAAGCTCCTACAATTCAGACTGATACGCAGCAGTCGCATTAACAATTTGCCTCTTAAAAATAAGACTTCGTTCCATAGACTTTCATAAAGAAATCTCAGAGCTCATTTGCCATTTTAAAACCTTTACTAAGATTTTTCATATGAAATGTCACGTTTCCAGTGCTTGTTGGAGTCTCTTCTTCAATGGGCTGTGAATTAAACATTTCTTCCAAGTCGGTTTCAGTCAAATCTTCACCTTGAGATTCAAGTAATCCCTGAATGTCACTTGATTCTATCTGTTCGAACCCATCTCGTCCTATTCCATTCGCGATTTCGGCTATGTTTGCAGTTTGCATTTAAAGACATACTTTAGACAAAGTTGTAATAAGATCTATTTTACTTTTTTTTATTAGTCCATTTGACGGCCTTTACAAAGGATATTGGGTTGGACACCTATTGAAATAATTTTATTATTATGCATGTACTTATTAGATCAACGAATAAAGAAATTTTTAGCCGCGAATATAGGAATTGGGTCGCATTTTTTGAATCCGCGAATAGTGAAAACGCGAATGAAGGAAGAGCGAATAAGGAGCTTTTACTGTAATTGAAACTTCATGTACTTTTAGATGGAATGGGCGTTATTCTTTTGTGGTTACTTCGCTATGAAGCTGTGGTCCCTTATGTTCAAATATACAATATGTATTTCCTGTGTCTTCAGCTGATTGTGATTAGCTTCTATAGCCTTAGTACCTGAATCTCAAAATCGAATTCCATAAATGAAATTCAATTTTGGAGAACAAACTTTTTGGTGTATATACATTCCACCAGTTTTTCCTTTTATATTCTTTTTGATTCAATATTGCGACAAAAAAATAGTATAAATTTCGCTTAATCTAATAAACTAATGAGTAACTAGGACTTAGATTACTTACTGGTGAATTTGTAAGTGGAGAGATTGAAGATCGGTGATTAAGTAAAGAGTAACGGTTGACGTTATTCAATGTAAGCCAGTGATAGTAAGAAGGATTAAAATTTTTATAAATTGCAGCTATCTTTGGAATAAGGATGGCTTAATATGTCCCCCATAACGTTCCTCCATGATGTGGTGTTCTCCTTTTCCTGTTTTCTAGAGAAAACTATCTGAAATTCTTATCATTCTTTCACATGAGCCAAACAAGAATATCTTGCTTGATATTTTGCTGTCATATTGGGACTTATTAATAATGCTGTATTTATTAACACAATTTCTTTAAAAAAATGTTTTTCATAAATTTATATAAAAACATTTTTATAAAAAGCTGTTTTATTTTTATTTCTTTGATAGTAAAATATGCAAAAATTAATTATTTACTTATAAAATACAAGCTTACAATGGTTGTCAAACTGGCTATTTGTTTTCACGGAATGGCCATAGTTGTGACATTTTTATTTAAGAATACATCAAAATTTGAAAGAAACTTTTACCGAACAAAGGGAAGTGTTATCCTCTTCACTTTTTTTTACTTAATTCATAATTTACTATGTTAAATGTCGGTATTTAATAAACATAATCAAGTAGATATTTAGATTTTTTATCTTCAATCAATTGGATCTAAAATGTCAAACAGATTCGCAATTTTGATATGACGGCAAAATAAAAAGTTTCATTTTCCAGATTACGAAATGTTTCAAATATTATTTTCCCATATCACAAATAGAAATTTTTGAAATATTATTTTCCCATATCATGAATAGAAATTTTTGAAACTTTATTTTCCCATATCACGAATCGAGATCCAGATAGACACTCAAGCCTTTGTCAGATTCGGCCAAACATTTTATACATACTTACCGACTTCCAGGATAAAACTATTTATTAAATTTTAACCATTTGAATAATTGTTCTTAATTGTATTTGTACTGTATTTGAATAGTTGTACTTAAATTTTCAATTTTTATACTAAAAAAACTTACCGATCAAGATTACTTGGACTCGAGTGGTCTAAAAAATCCGGATTAGTGAAAACATCGTTGTCGAAATTTTAAGTCGTTTAAAAGAATTTCTTCTTTTATATATGTAAAAGTAGGGATAAATAGCTTTTTTATTATTCTTTAATAAATATTATCTTACATGTTTAACCTAATTTAAAGATAATTGCTTTATATAACTAGTATTTAATTACAAAGTTATTTTTATTTGACATTTTATAACTTCTTCACTGATACTATTTATAACTGAAAGGAAAAATCAGTTATAGACACTATAAAATTTAAAATATAATTTTCCATTTAACTAAATAAACTGCTTTGTCCAGAACATAATGCGTCAAACGTTTTTAAACTTCGGAGTTTCCAAACCTTTTCTGCTTCTGCAAAGTAACTATAAAAGCTTTGAAATGAAATTAGGTAAGTGGTGGAACAAGTGCATATGTTTCCTCCATTGTGACAAGTTACTGTTACAATCGACTGGAGACTAAAAGCTTTCTCTCTTAAGTTCTCGATAAATATTTGGATATCTTAGGTGATAGATATTTCATCGACTGGATTGCTTTGTATAATGCTGATGCATACACTTCAAATCAGACTCTCATGTGAAATTTGGGAAGTCATTAAAATCTAGGGTAAAAGCTCAAAGATAGCAAAAGATTTGGCAAAAGTTGATTAGCATGAAGTTTTTGTCTTTCAACTCCAGATTTTGACTTTTATGTCGACGCTAGAAGGCAAAATGAGAGTTAAATTTCTTAATAAATCTGGGTGCTTTTTTTTAACTTAAAAATGAAAGAATGTAACAATAAATTTATTGAACAAATTAGGAAATAGAAATAATGCAATACAGTATAATTATTGAAATCAAGTAAATAAAGGGTATTTTTGCAGAAAATGTTTGGAAAAAGCACATTTTAACAAGCGAACCAATATTTTAAAAAATATTAATTTATTAAGAATCCAGCGGTCATAGTTATAAATATTATATATTATTAATGTATTCATATTATTATAACTTAAGTTATAAATATGTTAAATAAGTATTGCAAAATATTAGCCTAAATTCATTGAGGTTGGTGTTTCTTATTCACTGACTCCGAATTATTTCAATACTAAAATACAGAATGAGTATTAAATTTCCTGATATTGAACTATTTTCTCTGTCTGAAAAATGAAATAACTAATTAATTCATCAAAACAGACAATAGAAAAAATATTATACAATTCAGTTATTGAAATCAAATAAATAAAAGATATTTTGTTAGAATGCGTTTTTCAGAAAGGACACTTTTATTGTCAAATTGATATGAAAAAAATTTATTAAGAATGTAAAAGTCAAAACAAAATTCATAAATATTTTAGGCAAATAATGCAAAATACTTGACAAAAATTTAATGGTAGGAAGTTGGTGTTTATTAGATACTGTTTCTGATTTACATCGACATTAAAATGCAGAATGAGTGTTAAATTTCTTGGTAAAACTGTTTTCTCCTGTCTGTAAAAATGGATTAATTAAGGGATTCATAAAAATGAAAAATAGAAATAAATTCTTAAGTAATATATAATTGTTGAAACTAAATAAATAAAATGCACTTTTGTTTTTAAATAATTAAAAGCTCACTTTTATTATTGAAATAATGTGTAAAAAACTGTTTCTCAAAACGCCACGAGAAAAAAAAATCATAAGAAAAAAGAAAAATTAATGTTAACAAAAGAAAAAAACGTCCTATTCTTAAATGTATTAGTTCCTTATGAATTGTAATATAATCATATTCATTTTAAGTTTTAGTTTTAATGAAATCAAATTTTATTGATTTGATTTAATGTTCAAGTTTGTGATTTGAGGAAGAGAATAATTATTGTGACTTACTTTCATCATAATTTTTTTCCAGCTCTTTACATTTCAACATTTTTTTACCTCTAGATTGCTTATAAAAAGAAAATATTTTATACATTAAGAACGAACTGATAAAAATAATTAAAATCGTTCGTAATTTTTTATTGTTATTTACTTCAACTTTTAATATTTCCTATAGTTTGTGATGATATTAATTATGGAACCTAGTATTTAATTTCTCTGAAATTTTTAATAAAATGGGGCTATTTAGTATAAGAATAAAATTAAAGTAAGAAACTGTTAACTAATTAAGTTATAAAAATATTAAAACATTGTTTTATAATTTGCGGCATACGATTTTTCAAAAGTACAGAATTCTAATTTATTGGAACGTGAAGAATACTCGATTGCACTAATCAACATTCACTAACACTTAACAAATCATGTTAATAAAAGCGAATAAGCAAACACAGCATAATTCTTAAATATAGAAAAGTAATATATTTATTTTGTTTAAAAATAAAGTTTTATCATATCAGAATAAAAATTCATGAAATAAAAACAAAATTCAACAAAATAATCAGAATGAGGTACAATTGAAACTGTAAAGGATAGTTGAAACTTACAAATGAGAAAACAGAGGGAATACATTTAAAAAAAAGTTTGCTTTCTGTAGTAATTTTTAAAAAAATTATCTCAATGAATATTTTCCCCCATAAGGTGAATCGGGAATTCAAAAGCTTTTTCAAATCTGTATTTGAAGTATTTTTGTGAAAAGATAGTAATTCGATAACGCTCCCCTTGTGAAGCTCCTGGGCTATGATAGAATTTAAAACATTCCTAAAAATATAAAAAGACAATAAAATCTGCTTAGTGCTATATTGAAGTAATAAATTTGTACAAGGTATACAGATTTTAAAGTTTAGTAAAAGGATCATTTAAAAATGTTTAAAGCAACTTTTCATCATCATAAATAAAGACAGATTTTTAATTTTAGATTCCTTACAATACATTTAATTTTATATTTATAGTAATGCATTTATTGCAATAAATACTTTATACAAAACATTCAGAGTATTTTCACTCAAATTTAACCTTTTCTTTCTACCACAGTTAAGTGCGTTTTCGATTCAAATTACATCGATTAATGAAGAGAATCGATTTGGAAAAGTGACTATTTCTGTTCCCCAGTTTGGTACAAAAATCAACATATTCGGAATAAAAAGTCACATAGTAGGTTATATATCATTGTGTTTTTGAATGCTTTTGATCACTTGAACGTTGATGAATATACTGACTTTTCTTTGGCTCGTTTTTATTTTTTTCAAAATTTAATAAATATGTATATTGTTGGACTAAAGACCACATGGCAAATTTCAATCTTTTATCTTGAGTATGCTAACCTTTTCATTTGCAGATAGATGACTGATGTACAGGGTGACTATAATTAAAGTTCCACTTTGAAACGGTCATAAAAGGAAAACTAGCTGACCGCGTGTTATCAAACTTGGTAATAGTTTAAAGGAAGTCATGGGAATTTCTTTTACGCCAAAAATAATAATAATAAAAATAATAACTCATCGCCAAAGGGTAAATGGCGTTATATGTAAAGATGTGATACACCGATATGTGCTAACATACCTTAAGATAAGCTAAGAGTCACTATTAAGAATACAGTAATGCGATTTAATGTGTTTTCAGAAAATGGTGGCCACCGCAATAAACTTGCTTTGTAACACGTTTCAGAAACGATTTAACACATTTTAATCCAATGTCTTTATGTTTTATTTTGCTTTAAAATGTTGAATACATCTCCCTGCCCCTGGTGGTGAGTTTTTGAACTTTTTGTTTTTAGCGGAAAATGAATTTCTGTGACCTTCTTTAAACTATTACCAAGTTTGATAACATTTAGTCCAGTAGTTTTCCTTTTATGATGAATCCAAAGTTGAAATTAATTATAACCACCTTGTAATTCCCTTTTTGTCACCAAGAGATCTAGAAAGTGAAATTTTATCAAAAGAATATTTGTCATTCGTCGTAGGGTTTTTTTTTTTTTTTTTTCATTTCATACTCTTCCTATTTATATTTATTTATATATATAGTTCAAATTTTCAGTCGCTTATAAAATACTTTCTATTCATCCACTCAAGTTCAAATACATTTTTTAAACTTATAGTGGATGACACTTGACGTTAATACAGCTTTTTTCAAAAAAGATATTAATTCATTAATTAAATTTAATTAATTTTTAATACTTTAAATAGAGTTTTAGCAATTTGTAAGGAAAATTAAAATCAACAAGCAGTAGATCAATCGGTATAATGCAAGGATTTCAGTATTTTTCACTTGAAGATGAAGATTGCGAAAATCAATAATTTTCTGATACTTAATAATTTTTTGGTAATTATTTAATAAAAAGTAACTACAATAAAAATTTTCTTTGTTGACCTAAGTAGGAATTGAATTTCAAAAAAAAAATTATATTGCTTGTCTACAATACTTTCTTTGTTTCTTTCACGGGAGAATTAAAAAGTGGAGAGAAAGAACACAGCATGCTAATACAGATATCATTTCTTTCACAGCGAATGTATTTATTACATACCTTTTCAAAAATTGTTAAATTATTATATAATTATATATAATATTATATCACATAAGTACGCTACATCAACAAAATATTTATTCAACCAAATGACTAACTTGAAGTTTCATTTGTGAACGAATCGTTCAAATCATGAATAACACTTCGATATTAGAAAGAAATCCAACCTTTGTTTGTTACAGATGTCATGTCACAAAAAAAAGAAGTGACATTCTTCTTACTTTGCCGGGGAAGAAGATAATGAAAACTTTATCAGTGCATGTCTTATTCAATCGACTTACTATTTATTGCAAACAAATAAATGTTTCTGTGGTTCATATGTTCTTAAAACTTTCATTACCATCGTTTCTTCTTTTCTGAAATTCATTAACGATCATTCATTTGATAACTTGTTTTACACATCAATTCACTACCCACTGAAATGAATAATTAACCAGCAATATCTTATTACGATTTAAGTAGTCAAATCTAATGATGCTAGCGCCATCTATTGATGAGTTTCCGAACAATTTTTCTTTTCTTTGCTCTTAATAATTCTTTTGTTGAAAACTGCAATTTAAAATCATTATTTGTTCTTTTCCTTGCAAGTTTTTAAAACTTTTTAAGGACTTTCTGTTAACGCTGTAATTTTTAGATACTTTTAATTTAACGATGCTTGAAGAAAATTTCAAATAATGAGCAAACAAAGAATGAGAAGCTTCTGAATAATAGTTGAAAAATATCAATAATTCAAAAAAAGTAAGTAGGAGTGAGATGAGAATCCTTCAAACAAAGCTCCTACAATTTCTATACTTGCTTCCTGCAGATACTTGTTGCCATGGCGATCGAAGCATACTTACCACAAGAAAAAAATACATCAAAACCAGCTGATTGAAAATTCTATTAATAGCAATAAATCTTTTAAGTGCCAGTAATGTATTTTCTTTTGAATTATTCAGGTGGAAACTGTAAGAAAATGTTTCTTTTCTAAGCAGAGATATTTGTAAAGGAGCAAGTGTACTTAGAAAAGAAATACGATTGTATTCTCGTTCTTGTGATGGAGAGATTTAAAATAAATTTTAGCAGAGCTTAAAAAAATAGTATTTTATTTATTTATTTTTCAGTTTTAATCATTTATTCAGTTCCATGCAACAGAAAATCTCATGAACTTATTTACAAGAGCACATGGTAATATTTCACATCAACGACTTTTTTCCCTTCCAATGTAAACTTTAGAACACTGAAAATATTTTTATATAGAAAGGTGGTAAGAGTAATATTTCGGTGGCATGGTAATATTTCTGAGATCTTACCTGGTGGTAAGATCTCAGATTCGGAAAGTAGAGTTATAGATTCGAGACACCATGCCACCGAAGAGTCGTCATGTGAACGAATATGGTGCACGTTAAATCCGTCGGGGCCAAACGTCCTCCCACTGGATTGATGTGGAAGCTTAGAAAGTTGATGCCAGCTCATGTGTCATCCTCGTCATCTGGCCGAGGTTCAAAATTACGAGGTCTGTCCCAGAATAGCCCCAGTGTTGTTTTAAAACGTCACATTAATAATATTAAACTAAGCTAAGCTAAGCCCAGTAGCTAGTCCCTAAACCGTTAAAGACTGGCATATTCTTCCAATTGGTGCAGTTAATCTCTTAATTAAAAAGAAAGAGTTATAGATATTTTATTTGGATATTGAATCCATATACTATGTCTCTGCTGTACCTGTATTTCATGTTTCTTAATGAAATAAAGCTTCATTACCAACTATCTTCTTACTAACCTGGATATTTCGCCGTGCACCCAGTGGGAGATTTCTTTAAACATATCTCAAACGTATTTATTTTGCATCTCTTCGGTTCTTCTGCCATTTTTAAATCATTCTCACTGAAGGGATTTCCCATGTAGTTTCTCTTCAGAACCAGTATATCATTCTACACAGTGTACTTTTCATATACTCTTTGAAGGATTTTGATGCAATGTAAATTAAGTTTGTGTATAAAATTCTAACTTTTAAAATGCTCTATTCGACTTCTGTTCTTAAATTTTACCCTGTACTTTGTTTTCCAAGGCAACAAATCTATTTCGAATATCAGTATTGATAGTTTTTCCAGCCGTCTTCCACGGATTTCCATTATCCATTAATGAATTCAGATACAAGATTATCTCTTGTTCCATAGGCCTCGGTATCCTATTGGTAAGATCTTGGCTTAGAAACCGGAGGGCTTCAGGTTCAAGACCCGATTCTCCCGATGAACCATTGCGTAAGTAAGTCTAGTGCTCGTTAAATCCGTCGAAGCCAAACATTTTCTCGATGGTGTGGTGTGGAAGTTTAGAAGTCGTCCTCATCTAACCGCGGTTCAAAATTATAAGATTCGTCCCAAAATTACCTTAGTTTTGCTTTAAAATGGAGCATTAATGTAACTAAACTAAAAGCTAAATACATATTCCGAGTAAAATCCTGTAGTACGGAAGTTCTTGTTCAATTTCTCTCTGAGCTTAGCATTAAAATGAATTAAAAGATACTGAGTTGATACCGGTTTCTTTCTTCATTTTTTATTTAAGAGTTCAATTATGGATTTATATATTTTTTGTTTGTTTTATCGTTAAATGTGAGAATGAAAAAGGTTATATTTCTACCCAGAATATTTTTTTTAAATAATTTTCATATTAGAATCGATTTTTAAATTTTTTAAACTCGTTTCTCTCTTTTAACTCTTTAATTTGACTTAATTCATGTTTGTCAAATTGAAATTTTGTAATAGTTTTTGCACTCAATTCTTAATATTCTGAAAATTTTGAACCTTTTCACATGCATAATCTCAATGTTAATACATTATATTGATACGTTCAGAATTTAGAATCGGTTAACAATTAGTTTAAATCAATTTACGTCATGTACCCGTGGGACAAGATCTAATTTGCAATGAGTTAAAGAAGCGAAAGACCTCGACATTAAAAATTGCTGTTTAGTATCATAATAAGTGTGTTTTAAAAACTGCTCTGATAAAATGTATCTCTAATTTTTCTGACGTTTTTCTTCATAGTTGCAATATCCATTAAATACCTTGACCCCTTAATATTTTTTCGAAACTGTTTGTACCAAATTTTGAAGTTTGATCTTTCTTAGTCATAACATGAAAAAATTCTTAATTTTACCAAAAATGAATTGCTATATTCTTTTACAGAATGGTTTAACATATTTTTTTTAAGATGATAAATATGTCTTATTGACCTTTCGTTACTTTTATGCTTAATTTTTAAATCATCTTATTTAAAATTTATAATTATTATGATCGTTTCCAACTGTGAATGAAATGTAGGAAACATAGTATAACCATTTTATGTGTTGTGAAATGAGAATATCTATTTCTCCAGTGTATGAATCCAGAAAATTCTGAGGATTTTTATGGTTCCTACTGGAAATAAACAGAGCATCTTGGGACAAGATCATCATGCTAAATGAAGGAATCCGGTGAGTTTTGGCTGTTAAAAGACGAGGACAAGAAGATGATGTAAGATGGAATACAGAAACAGATATCAGAGATACATCAGGACTCTTTCGCCTCTGTAAAAACAGCATATCCCGCAGTATGTTGCCAGCGTTCACGTGATTTTAGTGTATTCATCGGGTAAATGGAAAAAGTGTTGGTGATATTCAACATGGATATGTATTGCCAAAGATATTGTGGTATAAAGGACTAAAGCATCTGATCTGGTAGAAAGGACTGAATCTGTCATTTGAATTTTTGAGTGTAATTTGAATTTAATATATCTGGTTTTTAAAATGAATGTATAATTTAATTTTTATTCGTCAGAGGTCGCAAATGTTTTTATCTTATAAATTGGATACACGTAGCAATTGAATGTCTTCAAGAAATATAGTACTTCCTTAAATTATATTTATTTTAACTATCAATGGACATCTTATTTAACTTGTTTGCATCATTTGTGCTTTATTGTTTGGAGATCGACGAATTTAATGGTAAGGTAAATTTTGGTAATTTTGGATCGCTAGAAAAAAATAGATGCGTTCGCATCTGGTGTTTTTAGTTTAATGATGGTTATTTGGTTAAGCAAAATTACGAATGTATTACTAAATAATTGGTTTAGAAAAAATTTATCTGCACTAATCCTTCTCATCCGTAATTCAGCTTCAAGCTCTACATTCGATCAGATGTCTTAGATGAAGATGGTGAAAGATGCTTAACTACCTGTTGACTTATTTGCAGTCCAAACCGAATATTTTTGTGACTTGTAGCAATTTGCTGTTAATGTTTCAATGTTAGGATGTTATAAGTTTTTTTATTCATTATGAAAAATTATATTTATATTTATGCTTTTGTATATATTGATTTCATAACATTTACGTACTGTTGTGATCCATTAATATAGTGTAGAATTCCAAATTTTAGATCTGATTCTGCAAAAAAAAATCTACATTTCAGATGAAATTGATGATCATAAAATCTGACTATGGCCCATGCATCCTTTCTTTGGTATGGAGCAAAATTTTGCAGAGGGGACATCAGCTCAGATGTTGCCCTCGTCATCTAACTTCAGTTCAAAATTAAGAGGTCCATTTAAAATAACACTAGAGCTCCTTCAAAGAGGAACGTAAATATAACCAAACAAATCGATTATTTTCATAGAATTCTTAAATAGATTAGAAATATTTCTCTTTTAAACGAATATACCTTCTGTCTGTTGATCAAGTACAAACACCATTTTGCAATTAATTACCTAAAGTATGAGTGTATAATAATTAAAAAATAAAACTATTTTCAATTAAATGGTGTTTTACTGCTCCATTTAAAACCTTCGAAAAACGTTTCTATTTTATATCGTATCATTCTAAAGATAAATAATTATCTGAAAATACATTTGTTCTACTTAAAAATGTCATTGTCAGTTTTATGTTATATGGAAAATATAAAATTGTAAATATATAGATTTTGAGATAAACAGGATGTCAATTGACCCAATTCGCATTTCAAACCAAACGTCGAATGGCAGTTAAATTTTGGAATACACCACGCAATTTCCAGAAGGTTAAATATGGGAAGTCCCGATGCAGAGTAAAGTACCACGCAGATAGCCATTAAATAGTAAACGTAGTGACATGTAGTCAAATGACTGAACCACTAACTGCAAGCTAAAGGATGTTTCATTTTTTAATGTCTTTGCATATAAGTACATTTTTAAAGAGTCAACAATTTTGTTTTGCCATTTCCAAGTATGGTTAAGTTAATTTGACAAAGAACTATTCTTTAATCTTCTCATTTCTGTCCGCATGCTCAAATTCTGCCCATCAATGCTAAGAAATAAGAATATTTGCTAGATCTGTGTGACTGAATTTCATAACAACTCTTATCCTGAAATGTTTGCATTTAGGCACCAATCTCTTTGTCATAAAAGAGCCTACTTCAAGCTATGATATGCTGATAACCTGAAAATAATGTGCTGCTCAAATGTGACATTAGCAGCTTTTGGGCAAGTAAAAGTCGTTAGACTGCTGATTTACGGATTTTGAGAGAAGCAGAAAGTCAAAAGAGTAAATTTTTGTCCAAATGCGGCTTGTCAATTTCGTTTTGAAATCCATTTCATTTCCTACCAGAACTGAAAATTATGTGACATGACAGCACAGCTTAAGATATAGAGCAGTTAGTTATTATACCACAAAAGAAGTTACATCAGTCCTGTGTGTGTCACTTATCGAGAATAGAATCAACTGATTAGTTTAGTTACTCATTAATGTCTCATTTTGACTCAAACAAAGTCTGTTTTAGGACGGATCTTTAATTTTCGATCGTAGTCGGATGATAAATACGATACCTGAACCGTCAAAATCTACACTCATAGCAATGGAAGGATGTTGCCCCACCAGATCGGATTTAATATATGCACCCCATATAAAAGACCAATCGTCAAGATTCGTTCAAAGTTGTGGTGTTCCAGAATACCCTTAGAGTTGCTTTTAAACTGGAATTTAATATTTAAATAAACTAAACATAGATTCGCAATGGACTCTTATAAAATTGAATGAATAATCTGCGACCATCCAGTCCCCAAGCCAAGACCTTAGTAATAAGCTAGAATGATCTTATAAACTCCATTTAAAAAAGATGATTCAAGAGTGCATTGATGTCAAAAACAAATTCTAGCATGGGCAAAATAAAACAAAAAATGTCTAAATTCTTGTGGGCCACGAAGGCAAATTTTCGATTCTAATCGAAACGGTTTAATTTGAAAATGGTAATAAAAGGCAAAAATAATATGTTCTTCCTGATACTTGGCATGTTTTCTTTGATGCCATCTTCCCTACTTCGAGACCCATAGTGTTTGATTTTGAAAGTGGTTCAAGCAGATTGTCCGCAATTTTGTGCTCGTAAGGAGATTTGCTTCTTTACATAAGTGAAAACAATTGTACACACAGATAAGTGTTTACGAGGATAGAAACAATTTCAAATGTTAGTTTTTAAGTATTTTTAAACTTGACTGGGAATTATTTATAAAATTCGGGAATCCCAACTTCCACTATTGAGAGAAATATTGAATCAATATAACAGGAACGGAAATAGTAATTATGCTGAATGCCCCGGTAATAATTATGCTTATTTAGGAATTTAAAATAGTAGTTACAGAATATTTATTAGAAATTTTCTTCCTCAGTGTAAGTTTATTGGGATACAGTGACATTCGTTGTAGGCCTAGAATTTGTCATTGAATTGTTGTAATGAAAAAGTATCAAAAATAGCTCGAGTCAAATACAAAAACAGAAAGGCGAACATAAACGTGTATATATAGTTTAAGCGTATTCAATGATTTTTGCCACGTAAATATGGTTTGAGATATCTTGTTCAATTTCAATTTATATCCCTTTTACTATCTACTAATAAGCCTCTAGTTTCTCAAGACATTAATTGAAAAATTCTAGAAAACAACTGAAAAAAATTGAAAATTATAAAAATTATTACAAATTTTTATTGATTGTAAGGTTAAAATTAAAAAAAGAATTGACAAATTAAAGGTGATATTTTCTGAATGGAATAAAAGAAAGTCACTCGTTTACAAAAATATTCAGCTTGTTCGTGTTTGCCGAAGGTCAAAATTCGTTTCCTGGACCTCCGTGAATTCCCAGAAAAAGTGAGAACCTTGGAAGAAAATAAACAAGTCACGTGACAAATACTGAACCTCTTTCAACATTCTGTTGATATGCAATCATCCTGCTTGGGCGGAGATTCCACATACATTTGCTGAAGCAGAAAAATATTCAAGATCTCCGCAAATAAGTTTTGCAGAAAACAACATTTACAAAATGTTTCCGATTTCTGGAAATCTCCATATCTCATTCAAATCCTGGAAATGGTAAAACAATTCGATAAAGGCATGAATGCGATTTCAAGAATCCTTTAGAATCAGCGTTTTATTTCTTGAGCATATAGCAAGTAATGAAATGAAATACAAAAACAGCTTTCTTAAAACACTGAAGACTTCTGCGAATTACAAATATTTGTCCTATTTCTCATTTATGAAACACTCGCTAAATGCAAGAATAATAATTAGAGTCTCGTTGCTTTTGGTTGCATTTCTTTTAACGTACGATAAGCTCTAAAAATGTAACAAAACAAAAATTGTAAGCATCTGTTTATTTTCGATAATTAACGAATTCGTCTTCATTTCTCATCTGCAGAGAATTTGATAAAACATTAATTATAATTAAAAGTTCTTGCTATTACTTTTATTTTTATATAGGCTACAAAAGGGTTTTTTTCTTCGATAATAATATTTTTTGTTGTTCATATAGGAAAATACATAACAAATATATTTACAATGAAAGTATTTGCTTTTTCTGTGCAATATTATAATAGTAACACATCTGATTAATTTGCATGGAATAATTGAGGCTTGATTTATACTCTACCTAAAGCAAGATGGTTGCAAAGTGGTGAAAAGATTTAAGAGCATGATGAGAAAATTCATAGTTTTAATGATACTGCTTGTGGTTTTATTTATTATTTTTAATTTATTGGTTAAACTAATATTCAAAAATAATTTTTCTTAATTGCACCCACAACATCTGGACATTTCACAACATGTATTAAATAATTTGCAAGGACTCAAAAATACAAAACTAAATAGTAATAACCTAAGAATTTGAGAAAGAAAATGCTGCGCAAAATCGATAGAGGGATATTTGTTATATGAATGCAACAAGCTGTAGCTAAAGCTGATTCTCAAACCCTGGTTTTGTCACAGTGAAACTGCATTTTCAAGGGATTACAAATCCACAATTTAAAACTAGTCTTATAAAAAATAAATTAAATCAATAAAATTATTTTATTTT
>JAPMOQ010026707.1:1159784-1229599 GCA_026543055.1 Argiope trifasciata | reverse complement strand
TTTAAAACTAGTCTTATAAAAAATAAATTAAATCAATAAAAATATTTAATTTTGAAAGCTTGGAAGAGATGCATAATGGAACAGTGGTTCCCCCCTCACCAAATTTGCAATGTCTAAGGAACTCCTAAAATGTTTGATCTGGTACTGTAAATAATTACATTTTACTACATAGCTCTATCAAACGAAAAACAAATTCGGAAAGGCAAAACTGCAAAACATATTTTTTTTTTTCTTACTTGTTTGAAGATAACTTTTGGAACTTTGAAGATTAACTTTCCGATTATTGAAGATGTCAACCAATAGATAAGAAATGATTAAGTTATTTAACGCGTTTTATTGTATCGACATTGTCAAGATGCCACAAAGCTAAGAAATCGGTGACACCAAGTTGAGACATTTCATTTCTAGAACTGCTTATGAGATTTTTATTAAATTTGCTTCCCTTCTTTAATCAATATATTATTTTTATAAAATATAATAAACAATAAATGCATAATATTTTTCCATAAAAAAAAACTTATAAGTCAATAGATACTTTAATTTCTTCAATATAGAAATAAACTATTCCAACATAATCTGATTAATGGAACTAATTATTCTAATTTGAGTGATTTTGGAGAAAAAAAGAAATGTATGTTGAATCTAATACTATAATACGAGGAAGGGTTGTCAAGTCGGAAATCGCCCCAGAATTAATAAACTCCGGTAAACTTGGGGGTCTGGGGGTTTGGGCCACGAGGAATCGATTGGCGCCGGTTTTGAAGCGCTACGGTCGAGCAGTTCGGAGTTACAGATAGGATATTTTCAAACTTTATTAGTTCGCCATAATGGCTACTTAAATTTTCAAGCGGTAACGTGCTGCCATCTATAGCCAATATGGCGAACTAATAAAGCTTTATGTTTATGCTGTTATAGGTTTATAATATGTTTCTTATGTATGTGTATATGTTTGGTTTTTCTAAATCAATTTGTCAAAAATATTGAACTTCAACACACTTCAATCTTTACCTTTGTATAGAATAGTTCCCTTTCCAAACTCTAACTTTGTTTAGAATAGTTTACAATGGTGCACTTTAACCGGTTATCTTTTCACCAATGGTTTCACAAATTTTCTTATGGCATGTATTGTTTTGATAAATCACAATTGAAAATTTAAATCTTCGAGTTAGCTTCGATACCTGTTTTCTCCGAGCGGAGCTCGGTCACCCGCTGGTTAAAATAAACGCAAAGTCATATGGGTGAAAAAGCTCTACAATTTTTACATTTTATGTAAACTTGTTATCTTCTTTTTAATATTCTTAACACTACTTTTAAATTTCAATTTAAATTGAAAACTTAGCCAGAAATCGATAATCTTTAAATTTCATTAAATTTATGAATAAATTGGCTTGTTTGATCTGTTTCATTACATGATTTCTGATTTTTTTTTTTTCTAAATTTTATATCACATTTCTTGAAATCATAAATTTTTTTTCTGGCATTTATTTTTATTTTTCATTAATCAGAATCCAATTATAATTTTTTCCCCTTTTCGAATCTAATTACGGTGACCGTATCGATCTGTTTATTCACCGGACAAAAATAAATATTTTCTTTGTATCAAGGGGGGAATTTCAATTCTTCCGACACTTTTCATGGACCCGGAAGCGATTATTTTCAAAAACGTTCCATCTTCTCGGAAACAAGATTTTTCAAGAAAACCGAGATGATACAACAGGAGGAAAGAAAGATCATTTATAAAAAAGATGGAACAAAAGTGCCGGAAGGGGGTGGTAGCGAGCATCTAATGGACACCTGCGTTACGGTAAACAAAAGAATCACTCTTATTCTGCCTGAATTTATCAAATCAACCCCCTGCAGGTCACGTGCTGAGATATCGCACGTAAACCCAAAGGCTCTCAGAATCTGGGGAAAATAAGCACAACCATTAGTCTACGGAACGTTTTTTTGCAAACACTTCGGATTTTTCTGTCACGGCATGCAATCGTCTTGCACAATATTTGGACCCAAACTGTTTCGTTCTCCTCCTTTTCTTTTCTTGTCTTTTTTATTTTTGTAATAGGAAAAAGGAATGAATGAACTCGATTTTTCTTGCTTGTTATTTATGGTTTATTCATTTTCATCGATCATTTGATATGCTATTACAAGCGCTAATCCTCAAAAATTAAACTTCACTGCTGATAATTTCAACCGCACATTCGTAAGTTGTTTTTTGTTTTTCTTTTCACTTCATGGTGTGTTTTCTTTTTTCATTAATAAATGATACAGGCAAACCTGCATTGGAATTTCAAGAATGTAGAACTTTTAAAAAGATTGATTACCAGCATCATAGTTCCTAGTTTCTGAATTATTAGCCCGTTAAGCGGCATTGGCCTTTTTCTTTCAAAATCTACTTTTTATGCTATAATTAGAAAAAAGGAGCTCATTCATGACAAACAAAATTCTTAATTTTGTAGTTGTAGCTATTGTTTATAATATGGGTGGTAACATATTTATTACTGTCCAATACAAGCAATGACATTTTACTAACTTATTCAATAGAAAAATAAAAAATACAAATAATTTCACAAATAAATATTAATTTTTGTAAAACTATTTATTATTAGTTGTTTCCCAATTTAAAAATATATTAATTATACATGAAATAAGTGGTAGAAAAACCAAATACAGTGTAAAATACCAAGCGCATTATTTTTTAATTATTCAGGTGAAATAGCATAAAACAAGGACACAATGAACAATGGACATGCACACAATGGAACATTATACGCTGAATATGACATCTTTTTCAGTTTCAGGTTAGTTTTGGTGCTACAATGTTCGCGAGATGTTTTAAAATACTGGTAAGATGATTACCACTGACTTAAAAAGGGTTAACTGTGCTGTTTTGGGAGGGTAATTCCTAATTCTCTTTTAATGAAATGAACCACAATACGATTAAATTCTTGCATCGTAATCGTCATCTTTTACTACAAATGATTTAAAAACTCTCCATAACATCAAAATCTTTATTATGACATCTCATATCCAAACCCATCTGACAATGCATAAGTGTTTATCAGCCTCAAAATTAATTTGTGTGTGTGTGTTTAAGAGAAAAAATAGTTTTCATCGTTTTAATTCTTATCTTAAAAATGTTTTCATGAACTGATTTCCATTAAGAAATCAAAATTTTAAATAATATCCCTTGTGTCCATTTTGAACTTCATTGTCATATCTTTCCATATATTTAATATAAATGCATATCGGATTTTGTAAGATTGAAATGCATGTAAATGTAGAGTTATCAATAATTTTTTAATACAGGCTTACTATTTTAATTACTATCCTTTTGCTTCCTTGAACACAAAGCATACAAAGAAAAAGTATTGAAATTCCCAAAGTATTCAACTTTGAAATTTTGACAAATCTCCATTTTTTCTAACACCCCTAAGTTCGAAAAACCTAATTTTGGAATTTTTTTTATATCTATTTCTCAATCTATCTGTAAACGTGGTGGCTTAAAAATGATCTGAAACTAAGTGGGTGAAATGTGATTTCTGGTCTTTAGACAAATTCATAGATTTTTATCAAATTTTGAACTGAATCCTTTCACATGAAGTGTTTTGTTTGAAAACAAATTGATTATAAAAGGGGAAAATGAGATGTATGGAAAATATGGATATATGGAAGATATAATATGGGAAAATATAAAAAATATTTAATCTGGCCAGACAGAAACTTTTCAGATAGATAATGATTACAAAAGTTGTATAAAACCAATTATGCCAGTTTAAATATCATTTGAAATTTTTACTTAAATTCAGATTTTTATGATATTGAACATAAAAGCTTGATATTGTTAGTCACTCAGCGAAAAAAAAAATTTAAGAAATCATTTGTCATCCATGACAATATTTGTCCGCTAAATCCCTTGCAAAATCTTAATTTTGAAGGAGCACTGTTATGGCTTTCAGTCGCGAATCTAGCAACCTAATTAGGTGCTAAATTTGATATTTCTTGCCCCATCAATGCTACGTAATCCAATAAAAACATTTTAATAAATTTATTTTGAAATTTTTATTTCTTTTTATTGATTGATATATTCAACGTTTCTAAAGCTACAAATATTTGCATGTCTAGTATTTTTTTAAAAATCTTTTATATGAATTATAAAAGATATATATTTCGTGTGTTAACACGAAATCTTTTTTAGGATCTAGTATTGTTGATCTAATCTTACTTAGGATCTAGTATTGTTGTAGATAGCAGCATACTCTTTTAAAGACCACACAAATTATTTTTTTTCTCAAAAATAATTTTAAGGAGTGGCAAAAATTACAAATTTTAAAAGAAAAATTCACAAACAAATAATATTATCCAAAATATTTATTATATTTCATTAAATAGCAATGGGACCACTAAAGAATCTTTTCTATTGAAAAATTACCGATTATACCAAAAAATTTTAAAATTACCAAGAATAAATTTTTTAGCAAATCATCAACAATTTTTAAGGAATCAAATATTTCTTAAAATATTTGCAATTCTTATCATTCAAAGGGTCGATGATAGTCCTTACTATGATATATTAACAAAATAAAAATTATATTTAAATGTCAATATCAATTCCTTATTGCTTAATATTTATAAAGAACACGGCTAGATAGAAGACATCTTTTAAATCCTCACATTTTTCAAGATATATGAATATGTATAATGCATACACAGTCAGAATATCCCTAGCTTACAAATATATCACCAATATAACAGGACTCTGGGCCCTTTTTTGTATTTTTATTTACATTGATTTCTTTCGCAGTTTCAAAGATGAAATTTTCTAATCAAACATTCAGAAAAATTTTCGCACCTACGCTTTCTGAAAAAAAATAATTTATTTTATTATCTTCAGAATATGAACAGTTAACCGTTAGTTTAATAAATTTTGATTCTACATAAATAGTGTTACTTCAGTAGAATAGATTAGAATAAAACATTTTAAAATTATTTATTGTTCCTAACATTGAATCATTATTAAAAGGCTAAAAAATAAGAATAAATAAGATTTTAAAAAACTACTTTTAAGTTTACTAATGAAAATAGCTACTTAAAAAAATGTTTTTGTTAAATTTACTTTCTTTTGAGATAGAACTTTAATACATTAACTGAAAGACATAGAGCTACAGAAGAACTAAGCACTCTCGCAACAAATATAACATTTCATCAACTCTTTAGCAGAAGGAACAAACTAGATGCATCTTATTTTTTTTAACAACGATTATGAACGATTTGTAGTCAGAATTAAGAATTTAACACATTGCAAAATATTTTAATACCACTTAATTCTTTCATTTATATTTATGTATAATGCATTAATCACTTATTTTAACAAATAGTATTTGGGATCCATGAAGGTCCTCAGTCTTCTAAAATACATTCTGAACAAACTGCATAACTGTTAAAACCTACAATTTATATAATTATGCTATTCGATTTATTAGAAAATCTAGTTAATCTTTAATAAGTATTATTTCACTGAATACTCTTCGACTTCTTGCAGAACTCTCTAAAACAAGGAAAAATACAATGACGTTCAATTCTTCGGAGGCAAACGCATTATTAAGTCGAATCTCCTAAAACGAAATATTTTCTATTGATTATAATTTGTAGTTAGCCTCGTCGTAGTTAGTTACGCCTTAGTGGCACATTGTATAGAAATAACTCTTCAAATTGCCATTCTCTTGTCGAAAAAAAATTGCATCAAAACTGAACTCGGTGTATATGTAGATAAACTAAATCATTGGGTAAGTTGAAGAATGTCTTTTCTATCTTTTGCTACATGACAATTCAAATTTAAACAGTTTCGCTTTTAAGAAATGTTTCATATTATTTATAAACGTCGTATATCGATTGCAATTAGTTTTTTGATTGAATAGAGGTCATTTTACCGCGAAATACATTTTAGGCAAAAGGGGAAAAAATTACTAGACGGATGTCCTGCCAAGAGTAAACGTTCGAGATTATTTTACGCATCACAAGCAGAATTGATTTTTTTTTTTTTTAGAAAACATTGTTGGAGAAGAGGCGTTATTAGTAAAGATGTCATGTGAAAGTTACTTCCCTCTAAAGGCAACTCCCCCCCCCCTCTATCAGCGACAAATCTAGAATTTCCTAGGTAAAAGACTCCACTGCATCGGAATGGTTATGGAAAGCTAGAAATTAATGAGTATTATTATTTTGAAACCATTTTATTGTAAAAATCGAAATATCTAAGTAAGGGTTTAAGTCGGCAAAAGAGTCGGCAGAGTGATACGTCCATAAGATATAGAGCCTTTTGCCGATAATTTTTGGTCGATCGATTTAGAAATCAATGCAATGGATGTCGACGACGTTATGCCCGCATATATTTGACATCCAAATGTTGTTCATTCGGCTAATAATTTGCAATATTTTTTAACAGTATAACTGACAAGATGACAGATGGTTAAAATGCTGTCTTTCCCCGATAATTTTTAGCCGGCCAACTGAGATCTCAATGCGATTAAGGTTGACGAGGTAAAGTACTGAATTTCCTATTATTTGATTCAAATGTCATTCATTCAGCTCATAATTTGCACCATATATTGCAAAATAACCGACAAGATGGAGATTGAAAATAAATGTATTTTTGCCGATGCTCATTACCTTTCGGTAAGATATCGTAATTATTTATGAAACATTTTTCATATGTGTATTTTTTAAAACTCTACTAAGCATTACATAAAAAAATTAATTTGTATTTATATTTACTAAATATTTTATCTGGCCTTCTTAAAAAATCAGCAGCATTCCATCGTTTACTTATTCTATATTATTCATATCCACATCAAAAATCTTGCTCGTTGTTACAGTCATAATTAAAAACTTATTTTAGGTAGGTGACAATTGTTAAAAGGAAAGAATGAAAGAAATGACATAATTATAGAAAACCTTTTATTAATTACGGATTTTTGAAAAGTTTATTTCATAAAATTGTTTGAACATTGTTTTCATAAAATTGATCGTCATCCATACGCACTCAATAAAAAGTTAAATCCTTTCTTTGTCAAGAATTTCTTTGACAATGATTACCCTAAAAGACACGCGAATATGAAACATCCCGAATTGATATTATAAAATCGATTAGCTCTGGTCTTAGAAGTAGGAATAAAGAAAAAGAAAAATCTATGAAAAATTATTTCTTCAAAAGTTCCGTGCTTGAATACGATAGAATCGCTAATATCTTTCACGATTGCGCTGATAATTACTTTCCCTTTCTTCCTGAACTGGGGGGGGGGGGGGGTGATAAGAATAAACATGCGATAAATAATAAGCTCAACATGCTGTCTGATTTCAAGAAAATTATTAATAAGGAAATTTTTTAGGAATTTTTAGATTTAGTTATTTTATACGATTTTGATTCTTCTCATGAGCTGACAGTGCCTTTATTCATTACATATTTTCGTACAATTATTTAAAATTACGGTGGTCTGGTGATAAGGTCTTGTATTCGGAACCGGAGGGTTTCAGGTTCAAGATCCAATTCCACCGGAGAACCGTTGTACAAGTAGGTTTGGTTTACGACAAGTCCGTCAGGGACCAACGTCCTCTCGTAGGTATGGTATGGAGCCTGGAGAGGCGGGCTCCTGCTCAGGCATCATCTTCGTCATCTGACCGTGGCTCACATTTACCAGGTCCATCCTAAAATAGCCTTAGTGTTGTTTTAAAACAGGACGTTAATATAAATAAATGTATAATTATGTTTAGTAGAAACACTCATTACTAAATAAGAAAAACTTTTCAGGAATTTTTAGATTTAGTTTTTATATTTGATTGAGTATTATTTTGCATATGTTATCAGTATCCAATATAAAGCATTTATAAATTACTACAGTCCTGTTCGAATAATTCATTTTTGCTGTAATTGGAATATTCTATCAACGTTCAGAAAAATCCAAAAAACTAAGAATTTTGTTTGACTCGAACCAAATCCAAAGTAGTTATTCCTTGTTAAAGTGCGATTAAATATTTCCACAATCATGTTACATTAAATTCAAATATTTTATTATTTTATTGATAGCAATCCATAAAATTAAGAATTTTGTTAAATTTGAACCACATTCATAGTAGTTAAAATGTATTCCTTGTAAAAGCCAGATTAATTATTTCCATGAACGTGTGTCAACAATTTTAGGTCATTTATTGCTATACCTTCAGTTTCGATCTAGAAGAAAGTCTAACCATAACTTCTCAAAAATTAGTATCTCTGTGTAATTAAATCTCAATAGTCTTAAATAATAAACTTAAATACTGACGCACTTTTGATTATCGGCAAAAGACGCTGAAAATATTATTGTTACAAATATCCTAGCAAGTTTTTGATAATAAGAGCCAAATTAGGATTAGTATCTGAATAAAAAAGAAAATTAAGAGGATGAAAAATTTTAATGATCTAATTAATGTTTAATTTGCCTTAAGTAAATGCAAAATTAATTATTATAAGTTATTTGAAACTATTTTAGAGAAACTCTTTTGGAATTCGCTGTATTTGTCTTCTCCCTCAGCGCGTAAGCCTCTACTGCCGCCTCTTGGGAGGAGGTATTCAGAATTTTATTGTGTAGAAGCGAATGTCCAACAGAAAAATTTAATACATATTTCGGAATTCTTGCATATAAAACATTTTAATACATGAAATTGTTCCTTATCATTCATCCGCAAACAAGATATTGTGTTTTGCTTTAGCCAACCTTATAGTACTCCTTGAAACAACGAGTTTATTTTTAGCAACAATAGTTTTTATCCGAATTTGCAAATAGTGGTGATAAATAAATACCCATCATTTTCTATCCATTGTATTCCTAATCCAAGAAGAGCGACGTTTCCCCTATTGGCATAAAATACAAAACAATATTTTTATGATGCTTTCACGATATTATGCACAAACGTGGATGTATTGAAGAATATATTCTACCAATAGGGACTATCACCTATCATTCCATATATCTGTTTCTTTAATTTTAAATAATTAGATGGCTTTCATTTGAGAAATTACAACAATATCTGTAAAAAAAGGAGGATTTCCGTCTAATGACAGTTTTAACTATTTCCGAAACATTTCGAGTAATTCAAATTTAAATGGCGTTCTGAACTATAGCCTCTATATTTTGACCTTTTAACACAAGATTCACCAAATTAAAAGTATACCTATTCAAGCTCAAAAAACTTAGCTCAATTTCTGGCAGCAAATTTCACTGTTACAAACTACTTTACAGCCTTAAAAAGTATAAGGCAATATAATTCTAAAATTGTTAAGAATATATTTTCCCTTAACATTTAGATACACTTTCTACTACGACTCTCAGTCTTGATGTAGGGAAGATTTAATTCTGCTTCATAAAAAAAGCTAATAAGTCTTATCACGATTGAATAACAGCTACTAACAAAAATTTTATGATTTTACAATTGAATATTTCACAAAGTTGGTTAAGTAAACAATTTTAACATTTTCAATGCATAGTCTAAATTTGGACAGTTTTAATAAATAAAGCATGCACCTCAGAGATCAATCAATAAATCATTTCTGATTTGGAAAACAGAACTGCTTTACTTTGGATGTAAAGCTAAGTATTCTGTGAGATAATATTTCTAAAAGCTTCACTTGGATTTAGGAAAGCTTTAAAATGTATGATTAGTTTGTAGAAAACTTCCTCCGTTTCTGAAAAAATATATTCAATTTCCATGTTTCGCAGAATTAACAGTTGGGCAGTCTAGTAGCAGAACAGTAGAATGATTGGGCTTTCGCGCCATTTTCTCGAGAGTGTTTTTTGGTACTTCAACTGTCATTCATTATTTATATAAATAATTTTTCAGTCCTTCGTGCGAGATTTCTCACTTTGCAACAAAGGTATGTCAACAAGTATTTTTCTTTAATAGAGAACCTTCACTTTAAATGAATTCAAACGTTCTATTCATTAACTAATTAGTGAAACTTGATTGTACGATGAGTAAACTCTATTTTATTTCATAACAAAATCTTCAACTTGCGCTTTGATATCGAGACTTAATGTTTTGATTCTGACTGGAAGAATCATAAAATTTTTAAACTTCATTTTTTAAACACTCGTTAAAACAAATACCGTTTTTATCGAAATCAGTTTGGTCTGTAATGTGTAGCAAATCATTTTTTTAAAAATCAAAATGTGGTATTTATGCGACAGAAAAGCTTCGTGTGTGAGATATTCAGTAAAGCAGTAAAAGTTTTCTTTGTCGTTATCGTATTCAAACAAATAAAAGACTATATTAATGTTTTAAATTTTTTTCCTCTTCAACTGCTTTATATTATTATATTTATACTATGGAGAAGTCATATATCTGTGAACCACATAGTAAGACATTTTCCAGGAAAATTATTTTAAAAGAACGTTCGCGTGCTCACTCAAGAGAAAAACCATATATCTGTGAAACTTGTTTTAAATCATTTTCCCGAAAATCTGACATGAGTATGCATTCCCTTGTTCATTCTAAGGAAAAGTTGTTTGTATGTGATGAATGTTGTGTATCGTTTACACTTCAGGCAACTATAAGAAATCGTTCTGCTCGTACTATGAGAAAACCATACATTTGTGAGCCATGCAGGCAAACACTGCCGAAGAAATTTATTTTAAATGAACATTACCCTGCTCATGTCAAGGAAAAACCATATGTCTGTGAAACTTGTTTGAAAAATTTTTCCAAAAAAAGTAGTTTAAATGTGTATGCCCGTGTTAATTCTGAAGAAAAACTGTGTGTGTGCGATGAATGCTGCATGTCATTTTCTATTCAGTCTACTGTAAGGAATCATTCTACTTATACTGTGGAAAAGCCATACATTTGTGAACCATATCGTAAGGCACTACCTAAGAAATTTATTTTAAAGGAACGCCACCCTATTCATGCAAAAAAACCATCGATCTGTGAAGTCTGCTTAAAGAGATTTTCCAAAAAATGTAGTTTAAATATGTATTCCCGTGTTCATTCTGAAGAAAGAGTTTATGCATAATTAATACTGCATCTCATTTTCACTTCAGTCTGCTGTAAAAAATCATTCAACACCTTCTATGAAAAAGTTATACATTTGTGAATCATGCAAAAGACATTTTACAGGAAATTTATTTGAAAGGAATATAATTCTGTTCATACAAAAGAATAATCTCATATTTGCAAAAGTTACTTTAAAATATTTTCCTAAAATTGTGATTTAAATATCATTACCATACCAGACTGTTTGGCATTGAAGTATGTAATAGATCATTTCTCTCTGAATCTGATTTAAATAAACATATCATTCATAAAAAGAAAAGAAAAATCATAATTATATAAAGTATTTAATAAGATATTCCACATAAAATCTCAATTAAATGGCCATTATATTGTTCATGCAAATGAGAAACTGCATGTGTGCGACAAGTGTTACAAATCATATGAATGTTAATCTTCTTTTAGATATCATCTTGCACTGAACATGGAATATGTATATAAAATGTGCAGTGAGATGTTTCATTTGAAATGCTGGATGGACACTGCTGTGTCCAAGAAAAAGGAAAGCCACATGTATGTTTAGTAAACACTTAATTTCGCTCATCTTAAAATTTAACTTAAATGTACAGTAACATTTCTCTGTGTAGTATGCAATAAAATGTGCTTCTCTTGATCTGATTTAAAATTCAGGTCAGTCTGCTGTAAAAAATCATTCAATTCATACTGTGGAAAAGCTATACATTTGTGAATCATGCAAAAGTCATTTTACAGGAAATTTATTTGGAAGGAATATAATTATGTTCATACAAAAGAATAATCATATATTTGCTCGAGTTGCTTTAAAACATTTTCTTAAAATTGGGATTCAAATATACATTACCATGTTCATACAAAAGAAAGACTGGCATTAAAGTATGTAATAGATCATTTCTCTCTGAATCTGATTTAAATAGGTGTATCATTCATAAAAAGAAAAGAAAAACCTTAATTATATGAATTATTCACTAAGATATTCCTCATAAATCTCAAATGACCATTATGTTATTCATACGTATGATAAACTGTGTGTATGTGTGTGTTACAAATCATATGAATGTTAATCTTCTAGATATCATCTTGCACTTAACATGGAATATGTATATGAAATGTACAGTGGGATATTTCATTTGAAATGTTGGCTATACACTGCTATGTCTAAGAAAAAGGAAAGCCATGTATATGTTTAGTAAACACTTAATTTCACTCATCTTAGAATTCCACTTAAATATGCAGTAACATTTCTCTGTGTAGTATGCAATAAAGTGTTTCTCTTGATCTGATTTAAAAAGACAATACTGTGCTCACACAAAAGAAATATGAATTAATAAATATTCACAGAAATGTATCTTTTTTTTTTTTCTTTATTGCAACATTGCAAAAGAAAAGGGATATGTCTAATATACATTGCATAGCAGTTTTGAACTAATCATCTTTGAGGAATCTTCGTAATATTCATAACAATGAAAACTGTATGTGCGGTAAAACTTTTTCAGTGAATCTTTTAGATATTCAACAGTCTGTTTATTTTCTATGAACTCCATATATTGATGGATCTGAAAATGAATTTTGAGGTCAGAACTTAATCCAACTGTCACTCATAAATGACTTTCATTATCATAGCACAATGTAAATAATTTACCAATAGGTGTTAATAGATCTTGATGCACTTTTATATGAAAAGTCAGGAGATTTTTCTTCATACTAGTGACATGTCATCTGATTCATTTTAAGGTAAATATTCTTTATTTTGTTTTGAACTGCATGCTTTATAGTTAAATAAATTCTTTTTACATTTTACTCTTGCACAGATATTTATCATATATGGTTATTTAACAATATTTTATTATAATGCTGTCACATTTATATTATATCTATGTGTGTAAAAATAATTTTCAGATGCATAACTGAAAGGAAGAAAGTTTTTGAAATATTTTCAATTTAAACACAGGGGCCATAATTTCTATAAAGGTATGAAAGTCCGAATATATATGTTTACAACAAAATATGAGAGTAAAATAAAATTAATTGAAATTTTTCCCCTCGGTGATTTTAATATGAGATTCTAATGAGGACTTCTTTACCATCTATCACCTTAGGAAAAAGAATCTTGGGTATCTTTGAAAGAAATACGTGAGAATTTTTATGCCTTTACTCAGAATATGGAGAAAAAATAAGCAATTTTATAGATTTTAATGTTAGAAATAATTAGATTAAAAAGTAGGATATGAATCAGCAAATAAGAGAACAATTTAGAATAAAGTAACATGGGCTATTATTTAAGATAAAAAATTAAGATTTAAATTAGGTTAGAAAATATCATTTTATATACACACTAATGGAAATATATATATGAATGGAAAGGAATTTTTCATATGCTGAAAGTTGTATTTTTCATAGATTTCTTTAACTCTGAAATGATGTATTTTAAATCTTAGTAAAATAAATTACATTTTTCAAATAGTAAATATCATTTACTTTGAAATTTTTACGGATGGGTCAGGAAAGTTATTTTCTAGAGTTTTTAATTTACTTCAACATTTTAAAACTCTTCATGTATATTTTCAAACTGCAAGTGTATCTTACCATAAAATGTGTTTATAAATTTTTAAAAATGAGATAGAAAATGCTCATCCATGATACATATTAGCACTGGATAAATTTTAATTCACTATTTTTATGAATATTGAATGCCTATTTGTATATTCAATGTAAACTAAATAATAAATGTTTACTATAATGAGCCATTTTACCATTACCATTTTATTTATTTTTGAACTGCAAATATTTGATAAATATCTCTCATTATGAAATGCTTATGTGGATGCAAGATCAGGTCATATTTACTGATCATCAGCAACATTCTCAAGTGGTTCACATTCTTGCCTGATAGAAAATCTAAGACAGCTTTGTTTTAGTTAGAAAAGGCAAAAAGAAAAAATATAAAAAAAATAATAACTCTTTCGTTTATTAAATGAAGGCTTAAAAATTGAGAAGTAAATGAAAATGTGGAAGTCATTCATAAGAAAATCCTGTCAGAATTAAAACTGACTGGATCTTCTTATGAATGACTTCAAGAAAATTTTCTTATAACTTCAGAGAAAGTAATTTCTCAATCAGACAAGAAAGTTTTATGAATTAAATTTTAAAATTGACAGAGCAATAATTATTTGATTTTTGAGAATTTTATTGTATTTTATTAATGACTTATTTCAGTAAAGAAATAAATATATGAATTTCACAATATTTTGAAAATCATTAATCAGTTGCCTAGTTTGGATTATAGTATTTTAGAACTTATCTTTCCAGTGGAATGTTCATTAAATACTTATAAACAAAAAATGTTTTTTAAATGTGGGATTTGTATCTATTTTTTTCATCATTAGAATTTTAACTAAAACTATGTGTTCTTACTTCTTTTTATCATTTTCATAATAGATTAGTCACCTTAGGCAACCAAGTTGTTTGTCCAGAATGCAGGCTAAGTTCAATTTCAATTAAATTTCTTTTGTATAACCTGATATTCATGCTTCCTTCAACAAGGTAGTTTTTAATTGAGATAAGTAGTGTAATAAGTTTGAAGTAAGTAAACAAGCAAACACATGTCCTTGACACAATTATTAGGAGCCCAAAACTGAAAAGTTAATTCTTCTAAAAGAAAAGTTTGCTTTTTTTTTTCTCTTCTTATGGGCTCTTATTTCCCAGATTCTTAAAAATTAAAATGGATTCAACATAAGACTTAAAGGAAACACTTAATTTTACTACCTAATAACCTACTCAAACCAGAGATCACACAACTAAAAAACAAAATATATTTGGTTACAATAAATTAAAGGTCAAAGCCTCATCTATTTTAGGGAATCTCGACTTAAAGGAAAATTCAAGGATTGCAAAGAAAAGATAATTTAGAATTAATTCTTTCTGAAGTGTTTCTCATGATTTGCTTAGTAATAAAATTTAATGCCCTCGCTATTCATAATATTGAAATATTAGTTTCTTTTGGATCATGATATATATATATATATATATAACTATGAAAAAAAGTAAGTTTTTTTTTTCCTCTTATATTTTTGATTTTATTTCTACCTATTTCTACCAAAAACTGAATTAAAAAAATAGAAATATATAGAGGAAGAATTGCTTAAGGCTTTTGCAAATGCTTGCAAACAAAATCAGTCTGTCAGTAATTGATAATGAAATCTAGATTAGTGAATTCCTGATTAAATGTGAAGAGTTTTCTTTCTACACCGAGTGAAGATATTCACCTCTGAACTGTAATGTTATTAAACATATTTCAACTTGCTTTAGTTGTTTTAAATGAGTGGTAAAGTTTTGCTGAGCTTTTTTTTCTTTTCGTATTATTTCCCATCAAGCAGAAGAATTTCTCTCTCTCGAAAACATTGAGAAGATAGTTTAAATTACTCAGAATCTTACGAATTTATATGGAAAGGAATAATATAGCCTTTTACTTAAATTTATCTTGAAAATTTTTATGTGGATTCTACTCATCTCTTTATTATACTTTAAAATATTATTAATAAAATTCAATTATCTAATTTCTTGGCAACATTAATATTATTCTAAAATGTATCATTTTAAGTAGAAAATTCAGAACTAATTATTCATGATTTTAATACTGCAATGTTTATGTAACAAACACGATTTGTTTACCATATTTTTGACTTAGACGAAGTAAAACTTTTGAACTGAGTAAATTAAATTATTTTCATTTTTCGTTTATTTTAATTTTAGGAAATTCAGAATTAAGTTTGAAAGGATAGAAATTTATCAGCTATAGGAAATTTTCTGTGGTCTGTGGACATTTCAACAGAAAAATAAATTTTAAAATGTTATCTGCCCTTAATTCGCTTCTACTAAGGTCTTATTGTGCCAACTACTTGACTTAATCCTTAGCACTCCTATGACTCCTCTCAGCACCATTCAAGACGGTGCATCATTTTGAGGTTTTATGTATTTATTTAAAATTTTGATTGTTAATATATAATTATTTCGATCAGGGTAGTAAAAATATTTAAATTAATTTATTTAAAGAATTCTTTTTAAAACAATTATATATATTTATTTTTCGAAACGATAAATGTCTTTATATTAGGTGAGCAATGATGCATCGAATTACTTTTCGGAGGGCAAAGAGTTAAAATATATGAAAGATCTACTCTATAATGTCTTCAAAGGCTAATCAGGTTTTGTTTCCGAAATCGCAAAACGCTAAAAGATGTGGCCTCATGGTCTCCATATTTGTCTGATATGGTAGAATCTAAATTTTTGGTGGGGTTTTTTTTTTAAATTTATTATTATTATTGCTTAAAAATGATTCTCCTGGACATCTTTTTGGGGCTTGTAAAATGTCAATGCTGTACGAAAAGAAAGTTCTTCGCGAGCTCTTCAGGGGTTTTATGAAAATGATCATGACTCATTTCGAGTGTAAGAAAAAGTATTGGCGTTTGTTCTTTTGCTTTCAAGACATGTTTAAATATTATGTCTTACTATGGGAAAAGCTCTGAAACTTATTTATCACCGAGAAGCTTCGGATGAGTTTAAATATACTTTATAAAAACGTTTTTAAAATACTCTTTCATTTGTGCAGAAATTTGTTAGATTTTAATAAAAAAATTCATCAAAATAAAAGTAATGGAAACCTTGAAAACTTCTTCATATAAGTTTTTCCGCACCATATGGTCATCAAAATTTAATATTTTCAACGATATATCTTGTATTTCAGATACTTCCAATTATGGGTTTCTGTGGGCTAAAATTTATTTCTTATGCCAGTTTATATAGGTTGATAGATATTTGGTTAGGAACTATGAAACGGGAGTTGAATGACAGTAAAACTAAACAAAAAACGTCCGTTTCATAGTTTCCAACCATATATATGTTAGAAAGTTCAACTTATCTAAACTGATAAAGAGACACGTATCCTACAGAAACTTGTAATTGGAAGTATCTGAAAGACAATATATCTCATCTGTAGCGTTGAAAGTGTGTGAATTTAATGAATCAGTTAAAAATTAATAAAGAGCTGAAAATGCGAAAACCTTTACACGTTAGAAATTTAAGGAAAACTCGACTTCTAAAATTCCGTCTTTACAAACAAGGTGTGGTGTTAAACTGAAGAATATGAAAAGAATTCTATAACAGATTCAAATTCCTTTTACATTCCAGCAATCCAAGCGTGATGTTGAAACAGAAATTTTACATTAGTGTTGAAATTGTTTCTAGAGATACCAAGCCCTTAGCAAAAATTTCTTCCCTATTACGAATATCGAGGAAATGGCATATTTTCGATAGGATTCCTAAATCCATGCGGCGCATTATAAAGCGTGCATAGCTATAAATGGTAGCTGCTTATTGGTAAATCCTTTATAAGAATTGCCTCATGCATTTGTTCACTCTTGAGAAAAATTTTGAAAATTTGCACCGACCATAATATATGAAAAACCAAATTGTCTCTGGTTTCAAATTTTATTTTTAAAACTATGTATATAGCGCTTTACTCATGTTATCTTGTGAACTCAATAAATAATAAGGAACCATAGTATAGGAATAATTTTGAATGAATTTCAACCGCCAATTGATATGCTGTAGGAAGGAGAATAATCGTGGCTAATTTTTAGATGTCATTCAGCTCAAAAGGTATGAAAATCCTGATATGGAGTTGAAATTTTCATTACCTTATAACTTCCATACGATTGAAAATAGAAAGGGCATTCAAGTTGGAGAATTATCGCCAAAAGCAAACAAAAAACTTTTCAGTTTTCAACAGTTGCAACTGCTTGAAATTTAATTTACACCTGTCTGGGAAAATGTCTTCAGTTGTATTCTATTCTGTTCTCTTTCATCCTTATGTCTTAGCCTCTTAAGAAATTAAAGCATAGACTGGCGGGATGAGTGATTTTTTTTTTTTTTTTTTCCTTATTACCAACCACCAAAGAATTCTACTTCTGTCTTCTGGCAGGATTTTTTTTTCTTTTCAGTTCTTTTGAATCTGTATCTGTGGAAGTGCTGTTTATGTATAACGTTTTGATAAATAATTAACTTAATTTCTGGCTGAATATAGGTTTGTCATTTTTGCATTTTCATGTATTCTTAATGCATTTAGATGACATTACCGGCCATGTATTATGTGAGTTTGTTTTTAATGTGTTATACCACCTTTTACATATTATAAGCTAAATTTTGCATCGCTTTCCCCTTGAATAGAAATATCGTTGAAATATGAAATATCGTTGAATGAATATTCAGAGAAAGTTGTGATAATGGTACTTTCATCAAATCTCACGTGTCTAAACTGTTTAATATTTGAGATAGTAAGAAATATTGTGGCTTATCCAATTTATAGACTTCAAGAATGAACAGAATAATTAATCCAGGAGAAGTTTCTTTTCTGGAAGTTATTTTTGTCCCTTTCAATTTTTATCTCTCCCCTCCCCCACTCCCCTCTCCTTAGTTCCCAAGTAAGCATAAAATTTTATTTTTCCAGGTTGTTCCTCATCCAGCACAGTATCAATGATATAAACTACTGAGACTCATGATATCGTATAGTCCAAGAGTGAACGTGGTAATGAATAGTGAAATTGGAGGTAAACATTAAGCACTATTGAAGTGCTTGTATTATGTTTTCTTTTTTTCTTTTTTTTTTTTTTTCTTTATGTATGATTGCCAAGAAATTAGTGACATTTTATTAAAGATCTTATTTAAAAAATGTCTTAGAGCATTATAATCTAGGAAAAATTTTCCTGAACACATTTGTAACAATACTGATAAATAACAAAAATTTGGATTTTATCTTTTATTATCCTACTTAACAGATAGGTTGAAATTTTCATCTTACTGATGATTCTTAACAAATATGCCAATCCATGATGGATAAGCATTCTTTATGGAAAAAAACAAAATTTTCATTTTCAATAAATAAAAAAAAAGACATTTAGCAACGTATCTTAGCTTTTAAGCATTCGAACTGGATCTGTTTCTTCATTTTGAATACGAAATATATAAAATTGTTTTTTTACAATTCCAGGAGATTCATTATGTAAATGTCTGGCAATAAAGTTACAGTAAACAGAATTTGACAATCGAGGAAAATACCAAAAACTCGTTCGATTCGGAGCTTTGCGCTTTCTTTCTAAATTTAAATGCAGAGGAAAGAAATTAAATTTATTAGTGCTAAAATATTTATCACAAATATATTAGGGTGTCTGAAAAGTTTCTTTTTCATTTCGCTATGAGAGGCCTTATATTGCAAGCTTAGCCGTTAAGGCGATTGGTTTCAGCCTTGACAGAGCTCTAAATTGTCGCAAATTCGGGACTTCACCCCACCCCCCAAAAAAATCTTTTGACCATTTGGTGGTATTGGAAAGGCGTAATTTTCTACGAGCTCCTTCCTCAAAGTAGAACAATGAATTCTACGAATTTCTGTCATCAACTCCATCAATTGAAAGTTGCCATAGGGGAGAAAAAAAACAGTATTAATAAACCGATGAGGCGCTGTTTTTCACCATGACAACGCAAGACCATATATTGTTTTTGTCGTAAGAGAGAAGCTCTTACAGTTTGATTGGAATTTTTTACCGCATCCTACATTATCACCGGATCTCACTCCATTTGATTATTATTTCTTTCTGTCCTTAAAAATAATATCTTCTCGATAAGCACCTTAAATTCATCAGCGAAATAAAAGCGCTCCTCCTGGATTATTTCTTGTCCAAAACACAACAATTTTGGCAAGAAGGCATGATAAGGTTTCCTAAGAGATGGAAGAAGGTAATAGAGCGAAAGAGTTTTTATATAATAAAATAAATAATATCTTAACTCTTTCATGGGCCATTTGTTTCTCTTTTCAATTTCTCCCCCTTTTTTATGTTTTATTAACAATTAAACAATAGCATTTAAGGAAATAAATTTTATTTTACCGAATTTTACGTTATCATTAAACTTTCAGGGTGGAAAGTGTAAAGTATACTTCCCAAGAAACATTTTACAGTCACTCAAAAAATTAAATTTAATGGTCATTATTTGCCATGAAAAGATGAGAAACATGTTGCAATGCACAAAGGTACATCACATTCTGTACACATGTAGCAGTTCCCCCTTTTTTTTCCTCCCCTTCTTTGTATTTCCAATAAGTGTATTTTGTAAGATCATGTATGTGGGAAGTAATCTTCCCAGGGTCTACGAAAGAGTTAAACAGTAAATATTTTATATTCATTTCATATTAGAAATAGGAAAAAAATATATATAGGATACCCTGATAAATGGTCTAATTATTATAAAAATAAAAGGTGAGTGATTTTATTTGATTGAATTATCCATTTGTTATTTAGAATGAGTTAATTGTGTCATTAATTAAGTGTTAATAGTTTTCAACTTGTAACAAGTTGCTGAAGTTCTTATTTATAAAATATCTTGAATGTTTTTTAAGCTAAGCCATAAAAGAAAAAGTAGAATAGATATTAAATATACCTGAAAAAAATGACATGCCGAGTGATTAATGACTTTCAGGTATACCAAGTAATCCTTATGCTTTTGGCTATAGGATGGGACACTAAAGGTAAGTGAATATGTTAAACTGCAAAGTCTAGGAGGAATGGATACTATTTTCCTCAAAATTTTCTTTCAAATACATCAGAAGCGGACATGATTATTAATATACTCTTGCTTTCAAATAGCCCCACCACATAATTTAATTTGTTGTTCATGCTTCTTCTCCTTTATTGGAATTTGCAGACAACTGTCGTTCAGTAACTTTATCCATACACCAAACTGATACCTCAGTCGAATAAATAACAAAGGGAGAATAGTCTTTTAAAAAAAAATAATAATAATGTTTGAATAATTTGTTAAGATACGTTCATGCTAAAGTAATCTATCTTTAAACTTTTTAAACTCTCCTTTTTGTTAAAGAATCATATGTTGTTTTAATGCAAAGCACTTTTCCATATTGTTACTTGAATGCATTTATTAAAGATTTGAACAAACATTTTGCACTCTTGGTGTTTAAATAATTATGTGGCATGGGCGATTAACCCTGTTGTGACTTACTGGTCTTCTTTGACCCATACAGAGGTTTTCTGAGAATATGTTCTGAACTGTTACATGGTTATATGATATTGTTTATCCTGTAACTTTTAATAGTGCTGTTATTATCGGCGCAGGAACGAAAGTCAAACCTACCTCTATTGGGCCAAATATGACCCATTTATATTCATATTGAAAGCATGGGTATTGCATTCATGTTTGATATATTTTTAGATCTTATAAATACTTATATAAGTATGAATATAGTGAATAATTATATAGATTTATTCTTAATTACATTTGTTAATGTCATTTAATAATTATTTAATCACACAAATTTTATTTCTTCTATTGCATTATTTTTCATGTTTTTGTATAGGAGATGCTAATATCGTGTTTGTGCAATCCTTTCACAGTTATTGCATCAATGTTTACGTTTTTCTTTTGTGTGTGTAGGGGTGAGGTTATCATCAACTACACAGAAAGGTAAAACCTTCATTTCCCCTGAACTCAAGCAAACTAAAAAACCGTGATGTGAGCAGCTCCATATTTGTCATCACAAAGGTACAACTCGTGTCTTATGTACTAAAGAAGAGCAAGTGTGTGTTAGTACAGAATAGCTTTCATCGTGATAACTATAAACAATGCTACTCATAAAATACCTAATATCATTCTTGGCGTAATGCTACTAAAGGAGCAGTGGATATGATAAACAGTTAGTAGCTACAGGTGAAAAGGAAAAACAGTAGATGACCACAAATTTCCTTTTTAATATCTGGGATACTTCTCTTTATAATATGCTTACATTCTCTTTGAAGCTTAGAATCCACCATAAAATAACAATACAGAATAGTCAAAACAAGAAGAAAAGCAATTTAGTTTTTCCCCTGTGAGATTGTGAGAACATTTACCCAGATACAGGTTTTCAAAGGCAGAAGACATGAGATAAAAGAAAACAAACATTGCAGCTGAAAAGACTGGCTCAGTTACCAGAAAAAAGATGTTTTATATTGTATAAGGTGTCAACAAAGCTAGTTTAGTCTTCAAATGTGCAATATGTATGTTTTTAAAAACCATTCTCAAACTGGTATCACTCGCCAGAAGTATGTGTTTAACGTGATGAAGATGTTTTTTATTTAACTATTTGATGGCAGGGTGTGTATAAATGATGGACCCGATTTTTAAAAAATCATATTTTCGAAACTATCGTATTTATTACTATAAGTGATGCATGAATTTTATTAGAATAAACCAAGTTTTCCCCCTCCCCCGCAAGTTACAAACGTTCGATATGCAACCCACTCGTTTCACGGCATACGTCTAATCTGTAATCTAGTCTGTTCCAAATATTTCGTAGCATCACTTTGTCAATGGTTCTGAATGCTTCACAAATGTGTTCTGTAAGTTCTGACAGTGTTTTCGACATTGCCGGTACATAAAAGATGTTTTGTCTCAATGATTTCTTTTTGGGGTGTTATGTCAAAGATAGCAGATAAAACAAAATGCTCCAGCCTCGAAAATATGGTTTTTAAAAATCGGCTCCATCATTTGTACTCACTCTGTATTTTAAAGTGGTTCATATTTACTACTTGGTGTTATATTTTCAAAGGAGAAGACGCGATATAAAATGAAACAAACATTGCAGCTGAAAATACTGGCTCAGTTACCAGGAAAAGATGTTTTATGTTGTATAAAAGTGTCAACAAAACTAGTTTAGTCTTCAAATGTGCAATATGATGGTTTGTATAAAACCATTCTTAAACCAGCATCACTTGCCAGAAGTATGTGTTGAATGTGATGGGGATGTTTCATATTTAGCTATTTGGTGTTATATTTCAAAGTGTTTCATATTTACTTCTTGGTGTTGTATTTTCAGTGGCAAAAGACATGAGATAAGACGAAAAAAACATTGCAGCTGAAAAGACTGGCTCAGTTACCAGGAAAATAAGACGATTTATATTGTATAAAAGTGTCAAAAAAATAGTTTAGTCTTCAAATGTGCAATATGAGGGTTTGTAAAAACCATTCTGAAACCAGCATCACTTGCCAGAAGTATGTGTTGAATGTAATGGAGATGTTTCATATTTATCTTACTTGGTGTTATATTTACATGAAAAACATACTGATTGTATTTTGGAAATTATAAACATATTATTTATAGCATGTGCATGTTTCTATAATGTATAAATATTCTTTTCCATGCATGGAAGCATATTGTCTTACATTGTTATAATGTTGGTTTTAGTATGGTTTGATTGATATTAAATGTATTCAAGTTTTTTTATCAAGGATGTTAATGGATTATAAATATATATCTTTATGTTAAAAATCATAGCTTTTACATAACTTTGTTGTTGCATTTGATATATTTTTCAGTTTTCACCATTTGTTATTTATTGTACTGCCAGAAAGTAAGCAAAACAACTATGGGTCAAATTTGACCCAAAATTCGTTCATGTCACAAATGAATGGAGTAAACAAGAATTTATTTAATTTTCATCTTATTCTCAATTATAGTTATTGTTGATTTCTCTATTTCATCATTCTTAATTCTCAGTCAATAATTTATTTATATTTATTTATTCTTTCTCTGTGAAAATCCTTAGAATTTATTCTATTTCCATTTCCATTGTTGCCCGAAATTATTGTACTCATCTTTAGGCTCTTTATTCTTTCTTCTAGACGTAGTTGAATATTTAAAGCATCTTTTTATCTATTTTGTCTCATAGCAACTGTCTGTATTAGTTGAATCAAATCAATGTGAATATTATTAAATATAATAAGATTGTACCTGTACCACATCTGAAACTGAATAGTTTAACTGAATGTCGTGAACCTGAATGAATTTGTGGAATTCAGCATTTGATGAATTTGAAGTAAAGGGCATTTATTGTTGTAGTAATTGTTGTCTAATCATAGAATGTAGTAAATGCAATAAAATTTTTTGTTCCATTGAAAGTTTGCTTGAATTTTTTTTTTTTTTTGCATTCAATTGATTTCATTATTTGAAATGTATTGTAATTTAATGTCTTAATTAAGTTTATTTTATCGAAGAATTCACATGCTGCTTTTCTTTTACTGTCGTCTCTTATTTCTTATAATGACAGCAAACTACAAATTGAACGCTTAAAGAAATAAGTTCTTTAAGTCCAAAAGCAAAAAAAAAAAAAAAAAAAAAAAAATGTCCGTTTATCCACTGGTCAAATTCACATGGGCCATTTTGAACTTCTGAGAAGACTAAGAGGTAAGTGTTTATATATTTTTGATAGGTAAGTAGGTTTTGTATATTTTTTACATTTGCCATATTTAATCTTCAATTCTTACTCTCTTTCTAAAGAGTATGGCACAAATGCTGTTCGAATTAAAACTAATTAACCAAACTAATAGCCAGGTAAGTGCATTCGACGCATATACACGTCAGTATGAATCTTATTTATTTTTCAGTGCGGTGATGTGTAATTTTTTATCTAATAAAAACGAAGTTTTATTCACTTTATGATTTTTTTTACAAAATTTTCTGTTACCATTTGTGTTGCTTTCAAAGTGTATATGCGTCTTCGCTTGGCTTTAAAAAGGGTGAAATTGTGCGACTTTAAAGAATAAATTCCTCTGTTGACTTAAGTTGTTTGTGTTTCTATCGGAAAGCTGTTAATCACCCAACCTTGGTTGACATGGTCCGAACAAAAATTATAATGGCAGTCAATTAAGCTTAATTCATTAATCCTTAGTACTCTGATATCTCCTGTCGGGCACCATTCAAGACGTGCATCATTTTGATGTTTTATTTAGTTTTTAATTTTGATTGTTGAAAATACCAGTAGAGCAGTAAGAAAATGTCGATAAATTTTTGGAGGAAATTCAACTTAACACAATAATGTATACATTAATTTTTCAGAGCAATAGGCAAGTTCTTGTATTAGGTGAATAACTGTGAATCGATTACTTTTTGTAGTGCAAAGGGTTAATAGACCTATTCGAAATTTCATTGGATGGAAAAGTGATACTTTTAAATGGTATTCTTTATTTTTTAATTACCTACATTTGTAAATTCATTATTCTTTTGCAAATGATGGCCTTACTTCTACTTAGTTTTGCATTTATTACATATTTTAATAAATCAAAATTTCCGATTTTAATATTTAAAAAGATTTCAAGGCAGTTAATTTTACTACATAGTGTTGTTGTATCTCTGAACAGTTGGTACTGTACCTTTGATCTAGGCTTATAATGAAAACAAATAAAAATGAATTTTAAGCACATAAGGCAAAAAAAATTATTATTTTTGATTGATTTATTTAAGTGCAAATTACATGCTAGATTTCAAGGTTTTTAAAATATTATATTCTTTTAAAATATATTTATCACTCAACCGTATGATGAATGAGTAAGATCTTGACTCAATTTAATAGTTTGAAATAATTAATCATCTTCAGAAGTAACCTTTTTCAGAAAACTAGATGTTAGGGTACTGAATTCTTTCATCGCGATATATCATCCAGTATATATATCGATATTTCTCGATATAGCATGATATCTTTATTTATTAATTGATATTATAAATTTTAAATAGCATTTATTATCAAAAGGAATTTTCATTTTATATAATAAAAATATTCTTGTGTTTTTACCCCCTAAATAAAAATAATTATAAATAATTGTGCCAAGTCTCCTTTAATAAAGTGTGTCAATGTCAAAGCAATGTTTGCCTTATTTTTTTTTAAATTAAGGTAACTTATTATATTTCGACTTATGATATCACAATTTGTTGTATTCCGTTTTCTCAGTAGTATAATAATCTGTACAATTTTACCTTTTTTTTCCTCTTGATTTGAAAAACGTCAGTTTCGAACAGAAAAAGATATATCTTTAACAGGCAAAACTAAATAGTTTGAATTAAATTCGAAATCTAAAATCTAATGTCTTTAAAAATTAATTCTTTATATGCACTATACATATTTTTATACTTATATTATTGGCAAATTTAATTTAAATAAAAAAAAATTCATGGTTCAAAAGACCATGTATGATACATTCAGTAATTTGTAGAAGTATCAATGAAAAATATCTATTTTTTGGAACCTTGTATTTCATAATGATACTACAGTATATCTTTTTTGCGTTGCACTAAAAGAATGCTAATGTTTGATGGACATGTAAGTGGAAAAACATTTAAATTGATTTTGAACGAAGTGATTATGATGATAAAATGGTTCAAGGTCATTAGTAATTAACTATTTGGTTTAGAACTGATATAAATATAAATTACTCTAGTCATTGGTAATGAAGGGGAGAACAAGCGAATGTTAAATTTACAATTCAAGAGCAAAAATCATCAAGTCCTTACAAAATTTCTTTTCATAGTTTTTGAATTCCATTTTAAATTCTCTTCTTTTATAAACCTTTAATCTTCTTTAATAAACCTTTCTTTCATCGCTGGCGCGCAATATCTCCACGCTTCACGTAATGATTCAGCAACATTTTTCAACGGTTAGGTAAATATATATGAAACAGATTTCTGTGTTAAGTTTTACTTTCTTATACAGTTATAGGAGAAAGGCGATGGTTATTATATATGGAAAAGGAGTTAGAATTTGACTAACTGCTTATCTTATTTACTAGTTAAATTAAAGAATTTATGGATTATTTCAACAGTTGATTAAATTGGTGACCTTTTTAAAACTAAGCATCTTACCTTAGAAAGGACTTTGAAATATCAAACATTCATTAAAGTCTTAGCAAATAATTACTTTAAATATAAAATTGCTTCTAATAAAAACAATTGTTTTATATTGTTAATTAAAAGATTCGAAAACTATGCAAAAGGCCTCTTTAATTACTATCAAAAATACAGGGTAATTCAAAACAATTGCATCGATTCCAAATGACCATAACTTTCTTGTAAACAGCGGTAGCAAGAAAAATTCGAAAGCATTACAGACAGAAGCTAACACATTAATTTCTTGAATGTGACTTCCTGTGGTCAACATCTATACTGTGGATCATTTCATGCCAGATTCTATTACAAATTCCCAATCATTGCTGCCCGTTTGATAATTACACGCATATTCTGCATGCAGTTATCTAAACTTTCTGAAATTACTTCTTGTATCCTCATTTTATCAAAATGAATCCTGATCTTACGTCTTTGCTTGCAGCAGTGAGCGAAGGTTTTAAAATTGTTATTCAACTCAACATCTTTAATTATCATCAGAAATATAGTGAATGTAAAGTAATTCAAAACAGTTGCATCAATTACAAATTACTATGAATTCCTTGTAAGCAAATATACTTTAAAAAAATCTAACACAATAAAGACGGAAGCTAAAATGTCAGTTTAATTGTCTTATTATCAACTTATTTAGCCAACATCCAAGCAAATGGTCAAATGATGAGCTGTGCACCATATTCGTTGCATTGCCGCCCATTGTACATGTGGCTATCTAAATTTTCTGAAATTACTTCTTATATTCACATATCATGGCAATAAGTCGTGGACAGTGTGTTAATGCCTCTTTTGGTGGTAACAATGAGCGATATGAAGACAAATACAGAGAATATTTTATACGGTGAAGAAACGGATCATTGCTATCCTTGTATCAAAGGATAGTTCCAAAAAGCAATTATTATTGATGAAAGTAGAACTTCAAGCTGTCTTCTGTATTCTGTTCAATCTTTTTTTTTTTTCCTTTCGTTTGCTTGCAAAGAAAATTAGTCATTTGCAATCGGGGTTACTATTTTGAGTTACTCTGTATTTTAAAATTATCTTATAAACTGAACTCCGAAATATTTTATAGAATCAGCTCAGAAACATTAAAAGGGAAGACATTTTTTTCATTTGTTTTGATTAATTGCTAGAAAATAAAAATTACTGCTTTTAAGATACCATGTGTGTGTGTGAAAATTAACTATGCTCAATTTTACATTATCCCTTAACCAGTAAAAATTTTTGAAGATTTCAAACTTGAATCATTTTTAAAAACTGTTGATAATTATCTCAAAAATTTATAATTCAGTTTTATAGTGATAGGTGTAAAATAATAAAATCAATTATTAGTGCGTGTATTCTAATATTTTTAATGATTCAAAAAAATATAAAGATTTAAAACTTAAATTTTTAAAAACGGTCGAAAATCACCTCAAAAATCTGTAGTTCAATTTTACAGTGAATAGTTCAAAATAATAATAAAATTAATTATTTGTATGTGTATTTTATTATTTTTAATGATTCAAACTGTTATAATTTACTAATTTCAATAACTCCAAAATAGTACACTGAGGCTATGGTGACTGGTGGTAAGGTCTCGCCTTCGGAACCGGAGGGTTTTAGCTTCGTGATCCGATTCCACCGAAGAACTGTCGTGTGAAAGGATCTGGTGCACTTTAAATCCATCCTGGCCAAACGTCCTCCCGCTGTTGTGATAGAGAGAGGGGGTTGCCAACTCAGGTTTCTTTCGCATCATCTGACCGCAGTTAAAAATTACCAGGTCCATCCCAAAATAGCCCTAGCCTAGCCTAGCCTAAGGGGACGTTAATATAATTAAACTAAAAATTCAAGATTGTACATTAAAAAGAAAAGACAGTTAGAGGGAATAGAAAATGTACTGTTCAAAGATTGAAAAGGATCTAAAAAACTCTGCTAGTCAAAGGAAAAAAAACATTTCGTCATTTAAAATAATTTTAGTGCTCTAAGAAGTACCGAAATATAACTCAAGAACATGCCACAAATGCTAATTATTCATCCATCTTCTGGTTTCCTTCAATTTAGAATGTAAACCTTAATTAAACCTTACAATTGAATAATTTTACTAGGGATGTTGAAACTGACATGTTAATTAACTGCAAGAATTCAGTTTCAGTTCAAAGGACGAGTTTATGTGCTTTTAATCTTTTACACATATGATGCATATACTTTAATTTATTGCATTACGATTTTTGCACCTAACAAGGAAGAGAAAAGTTAATGCCAGTCTAGACTAGATTATCGAATTAGTCAGTTGAAGAGGATTCATCTTGACTTTCCCGCATACTCAAACAATATGGTGCATGGTATGTTTTGCTCGGAAAATAAATAAGGCAATCAAGCCCGCAATTTGGTCTTCTTCCCTTTGATCTATTTGGTTTAAAATTTTATTTACATTTTTTTTTTTTTTTTTTTTTTGTCAGGACCGCATGCCAAATCTATTTTATTTGACAAGCCCCATTTTTGAGTTTTACCGCATGTACATTGATATTAGACAGAAAAATATTTTATTTATAATTTTTGCTGTTGTTTCATTTGCCAAATTTCTCTCACTTAGCCTGTGCGGTTATTTTTTTTTACTATGCTGTTCTCGTAAATTAAAAGAGATAAGGCTATAATTAATACATTTCTAAGAGGCTTTAATCTAAACTTTGACGTGTATCTACAATTTTGGAAATAAAAATCACATGTCAAAGTCCATCGACCTACCCTATTATGTTGGGTCACAATGGCCTGATAGTAAGATCTCTACTTAGGGACAGGAAGATTTCAAGTTAGAAACGCGATTTCGCCGAAGAACCGTCAAGTTGTGTTCCAACCGCCAGCGAATCTGCAAGGACACATTTCCCCCTCTTGTCTCTCTTTTGTGGTTTTCCGGGCAAGAAGGGAAAGTGTGGCCTATCTGCAGACTCACAGGTCAATGGAACACGGCTTCATATCAGCTGGCCCGGTGCATCTGAAGTCCCTAGAGGTCAAATATCCCCCCTTGCTGTTTGGTTGTGAAGATCTCAGTCGTCATCTGACAGCAAAATGTATGTGGTCCATCGTAAAATGGCTCTAAAACTGCTTCATAAACGGGGCGTTATTATAAATAAACTTAATTAAATTATCTTGTTATTTCCGCCCATAGGCACACGACGGATACATACATAAAGCACAATAGCCCAGTTTCAGTTGAAATTTCACAAAAATCCACTATTTCAATGCATAAATCGTACAAAAAATTCTATCCTTTTGTTTTCTGCTTAATATATGGAATTCACTGACAAACATCATTTTAAAAATGTTTTTTTTTGTGGGGGGGGACTAATGCGAATCAAAAATATGAAAATTCATCAAATATTTTGACGATAACAATACTTCGTTTTTGTACACTTCGAATATGAAAGATAAACGTTAATAAATAATTGCTTTCGACTGATAAGAAAAGATCCTTCCATCCAGAGTAGATAATCTTTCAAATTAAAAAAAAGTACTTTTTTTTATTATATTTTCTTAATGTTTTAACTCTTCCATAACGATATGTAATACTGTGGACTTAAGTATTTACTTTTGGTTATTTGAAGCAAGATGTTTTTATACAGTAAGAACATTTTTTTATGAATTTGTTCTCCCTAGTTAAGCTATGTTGTCTAAAATACAAACTCGTAAAAGAGTCCTTAAATTAACACGCAATCTTCTGGAAAAGTATATTGCACACAAAAAAAGAGAACAAGATAGTCTCGAATTAATACGTAATCGTGTGATAAAATAAGAGATTAATGAAATATCTTGCATTTACTTAAATCAATCTAGTTCTTAATAAAAATTAAAAATATATTTGAATTCATTTCTCCTAGGCAATTTATTATTCAAATACGTTAGTATAGTTAAAAATTCTCCCTATTAAAAAATTACATCCCCTTATTTATTAAAACAAGAAAGAATAAATAACTTCATTAATCACAGTAATATTGATACATTCATTTTCTTTTTGTCATCGGAATAATTCATTAAAACTGCAATGGCATCGGAATTTTTACTTTCTTATCTTTTCTGCCAATTCATCAAAAAATTTAATAAAATATTTTTATAGAACTGAATAGGTCAATATGCAGTGTATTCTCAAATGATCGTCCTAATTTAAAACTTGGTGATTCTTCGAAATTGCGCAAAAGGTTTCAGTGACAAAAAAATGCTTTGGACAAAAGTACGGAATAAAGAATATTGTTTGCGTACATATCAACAAGTTAAACATACAGATTTATGATTATCGTTCATTTCAGAATCCTATACTTATGACTTTTGGGCGATTTTATTCTACAGACAGGTGATAAGCAGTGAGAATGAAGAGAACTTTTCCCAAGTTCTTTGCACTGTAGGTTTTTTTTCTTATATTGATTTTAATTTTCTTTTAGAATTGTACTATATTGTTTTAATTCAAAATTATGTATTGTTTTTTTTTTGTTAGTAATATATAGAAATATTACATATTTTACCCTAATCGTATTTCCGAGAAATCAAAACCGATTGGCTTATGCTCAAGGAGGTTTTCCTTGTCTGAAAACAGATGATACGTAAAATGGATATTTCAGTATGGATGGCTTCATAAAATTCAGCAAATATGCATGAAAACTCCAATACTTTTCGTCTTCTCTTAACATTTCTTTAAGGAAAGCAAATATTTAATATTCCGTAATTAGTAGCTAGAATACGATCTATTGTGCTGAAAATTTGTAACCCTCTTCTAACTAAGCAGGTACATTTTTCAAGTTTACAGTTACCATTTATTTTTTCACATTTTATTTTAAAATCATCGGCTCTCATCTCATTGGTAATCAGTCATTACGCAGAATTGAATATCCACAGGGCGGGCGATGGTATTATCTTGTTCATTGGAAGCTTTGTCCTTTTCCGCCTGAAGCGCAACCAACCATCTCTGCTGCTTCTGCGGAAACTCTTTACCTTCCTCTTCCAAAACGAACGTTAAATGAATATGTTTCTCCATATTTAAATTCCATTAAATAAAGAATCTTAACAATCAATGGACCTTTTCTCATCCGATGAGAATCCAGTGTTTCCGTGCTGTTTCAGAATTTGATACTTTCAGAATTCAGTTTTGATAAAATAATTGAACTTAACAGAGCTCTATCTAGTAAATGGTATGACATTCTGATTAATAATAGCGAACACATTGAAAGTAACATATCAGATTGATAATAGCTGCTTCGTAACGTGGCCAAAAATTTGCATTTTTGTTTGGTCAAAAATTAGTTTTCGAACCAATTTTCAATCGAGTACACAATTGTCGAACGACACCTTGAGACTCAAATACTTAGAACGACACGGAAATTTGTGCATTATAGTTAGTTACCTGTGTATTCGAAGATAGATTTCATAAGGGAACTCGAGCGCTTTCATCGAAATATCCCTCGCTTGCATCCCCCCTCCCCCTTTTGTTACGTGTCTAATTGGCTATTTTTAAAATCTGTTGAGTGCAGTGAGCATGAGTGTTTTCGCGGCAGTTGCTGTCGAAAGTGCAACCCAAAAGATTTTCAGATAATTTAATTAAAGTTTATAGTTTTAGAGATTGTGTAATTTAATGAGTATGAGTTATTTTGTTAGAGTGAACTGTGGAGGAAAAAAAATAGGAAATCTAAAAAAATAAAAACAACCTTATGCGACGAAAGTTTGAACTTTTTAATTTTTATTGATTGCGTAAATTCCTGCCCCTTCATTATTTCCTGCTCAAAATTTCTTAACTTCCTGAACGATAGTTTCGTTTCAAATCAATTTTAAAATCAGGTCATATTGTGGATACCCGATATATTCGTATCTTGATCTGCATAAATTTATTCCTTCGTTCTCCAGATTTCTTATAAGTTATTTAATACACTAAGAAAATAACATTTTTTAAAGAATTTATTTTTATTATTTTCTATTTTGTTTTACAAAATATCTAATGTTTCATAAATGAATGAATATTTGAATATCAGGAATTCCTGTAGTATTTTTTTTTCTTTTTTAGATTTACCATCAAATGGCATCTCTCATACGGAATCAGAAGTGAATTGATATCAGTTGATTAAATGGTAGTTAAATTATTTCAAGACGAGAATTAAAAAAATAGACTGCAATGTGAAGATAACGAGCGTTTTTGTTGTATAATGTCATGCTGTTTAGATTCAAATCGAAAAATTGCAAAATCCCATGTTTAGAAGCATAAAACGAAACAGAATAAATAAAAATGTATATAAAGGCGTTAGATTTAATATCAGTAGTCTAGGAATGTTGTTGACATTAGAGATTCAAAATTCCCTAATAGATCATCCCTTTTTTTATTTTTGAAATATTTATTGTTATTTCTAGATTTCTTGTTAAAGTCGATATTTAAAAAAAAATCTATCCATATTTAAGATGTGCAGCAAGTTCCAGACTTTGTGTGTGTCATGTTCGATGATTTTACTGATAGTTTAATTTTTACTTCGTCTGTGCGAAACAATGGCAAGATATAATACAGAACTACGTATGCATGAAATTAAGAAAAACAAGTGATTGCTTTAGGAATTTGCATTGAATTGAATACACAGTATGTCACAAAAAAACATTGCATTAGTAAAACTAATAATATATTTAATGTTGATGTTTCATCGTAATATTTTATTTTAACGCAACATTTTATTTTATGATCAGATGAAATTCATAACCACAGGCTTACATTGGATACTAATTTATACCAGAATATTCAAAGAGGGATTCTGAAATATAACTTTTAATTAACGTGTAAGCAATAGCAGTTTGCCACTGCCATGTATATAAAGTACCAGATTCATAATTATTTCGGAGGTCTATAGAATATTGCAAGGCATACAGAGTTTGGAGAAGGATATCAGAGTTCTAGAATATATACTTTCTGTGAAGAGTAAGAATATATTAATATTTGGAATTAATTCATGGTCATGTTATAAACGTTGGACGGGCAGTCTTGATTAAATTTTGATTTATCGTACATGTAATATTTAAGCTCAAGTCAATGTAAAATTCTTTGGGAAATGACCCAGTTTACGTTAATCAATCGAGCGTAATTTCACAAGAAGTGCATTAGTATTTTATTGTCATAAAATTATCTTACATATTTCGAAAAAAGAAAAAGAATATAGCGTCGCAACTCATTGTAAAGTGACGAGCAAATACATGGTAAATTACATGGACGTTTATGTTCGCAATATCACTATTATTGACATTATGTATGTTGTCACAATGTATGTATAAGAAATGTATGTTGCCACAAAATATTTTCAGTTTTGTTGATGGATTCAAAGTAAGAAATAAATATTGGTAAACAATAAAAAATGAGAATGATTTGATCGATGCTCATTTTTTTTTCGTTGATTGAATTTAAATATTTCATTTCTTAAAGGATCAGGAAAGACTTACTGCAGAATATAAAATAGTGTTAATTAATCATTTAGTACAATGCACGCGTACGTTAATCCTGAGAATGCGATGTTACAAAAATTGATTTTATTAAGATTATGTGTTCTATAAAGCATTTTAAATTTCTTTTGTTTTGCAGATTTAAGATGAGAAATATTAAAAGGTAACGAAAAATATTAGCAATTTGATTATCGAATTCAAAACTTTTAACAGCTGCTGGGGCTTGGTAACAGATTTTCGACTTCAGGACAAGAAAGTGGTGAGCTTGAGACTCAATTCGAGCAAATCTGCCAAACAACCAAATTAATCAAAACCCCTCAAAATCAGGCATTATCGAATATCCTTTCAATAATGTGTAATATTTTAGGTAGTAAAAGCTACTCTATATAAGTCCTTCGCTATCTATCAACGGTTTTAATTGAGAGATTTGTCCCTGAAATAATCCTGGTTTAACAACGAAAATGGGAATTTTGTTTAATTATATTAACATCTCGTTTCGATCGACACGAGAGATATTTTGATACAAACTTTCATTATCTGAACAATGCTCAGATGAGATAGGCTACATATGAGCCTAAGTAAATATCAATTTGATCATCAACGTTTAAAGATTTTAGCAGCCATAGTAACTTGGTGACAGATTCTCAGCTTCGAAACAGGAAAATGGTTGGCTTATTTGTATAGAAAGTACTCATATTCTCATAATATGCTCACTCGCTATCTATCTATGTTTTAATTTTACGGGGTTTGTACCCAAAATAGCTTTAGTGTAACTATTTCAAAACGGGAGTTTGGTTTAATAATATGAATATCTTGAGAACTATTTTGAGATAGATCTCATATTCTGAGCCTTGTTCAAGTAAGGAGGGTGATATTTGAACCGATATTCACATCAGCGGGTTGAGATTTGAATTTCGATGTCAGATATAAACTATACTTTAAATTTGAGATGTGAGGAAGGTCACTTTTGAACTGGTATTCACATCAACTGGAGTGGTGTTCGACAAATTTATCCTATAGGTTAAATTTGAGAAGTGTTTCATATTTCTATTATGTCTCAACGGTTCATCAGGCCCACAAACATAACAAATCTGCTGCAGAATTAGTATTCGGACCCTCTATTTCTGACAGACCTTGCCCATTGTAATCTTCGTAAGTGAAAAATACTCTAATCAATAGAGAGAGTCAAATGACATTTGGGAGAAAATCAATTCCGTCTGAAAAGTCGAATTCTCCATCTATTAATACTTTATTTTTTGTTCAAAGATAATAAAATAAGTCAGCGATATATAAAAAACTTTAAGAGAACTAAAATATACTCATATATTTTTCAGACTTCATATAAAAATCATTATTTATGCGATTGTGTTTTTATAGTAGAATGTATAACTGTCTTTATCCGTTGGAGGATGAATATTTGTCTTTAAAAATTGAAGATGCGTTGATTCGCTTCCATTTTTTTTTTTTTTTCTTTATTCCACATCTTGCTCATTTTTTCAGGTTTTCTTCGTTCTCAAGTGAGCGATTAGGAAAGAATCCAAGTAATCTTAATGTATATTATTTAAGAATAATCACATAGATATTGTTCTTTGAAAAACAAACAAATTATTTCTTTTTTTGAAACACCAAATTTTTTCCTATTTGTGGCGTAGAATCATATAACCAATAACAGCAAAACTTTATATTCCAAATCTACTTCTTGAAAAGAGGGAAGGATAATATAGTTCAATAAAATGTTTTTCCAGACACATATTTCACTCTACAGCGTTGCATGAAATTCGATGCTCAATTTTATTAAAGTCATGGTCGTTGAAGTGAGAAAAGTAAAGAAATATAGTCTAATATTTTTGAAAAATTGCAAGTGCATTTTTTTTTTTTTTTGAAAAATATCACGTATTGTAAAATTATTTTTTAAAATCATTTTCAAATAAATATAGTTAGAAAATTTTAAATAAACATGTGTGCTTTTCATAACTAAGCATTTTGAACACTATTTTCTATCGATGGATTTCTAATCATCGTAGGTACCTATCTTATTACATCGTACATATATAACTGTTACAGTGATCTTTAATTAGAGAAGGCAACGATCATAACTCAGCAGATGTCCAAAAGTTACAAAGAATCTTATCTTTCAGTGATTTAGGAAATTATTTCTCATTTTCATCATCAAAATCATTTTCTTAAAAGGATATTTAAGATTTTGTCTTGCCAGCACTGATGATCTGCATCCATTCCATACAGGTTGATCTGTAAAGACTTTTTAAGCCCTTTAAATTCAAATCGACATCTTGTATATTCAGAGAAGTAACGTGACCGTTCAGGATTCATTGAGAAAAATTACAACGCACCTAGCATTGAAATAAGGAAATTATAAAAATAACTCGAAGAAGATCAGTCAAAAAATCCTAATAAAGAAATGTATACGCTATATCATAATAAAAAAAGAGGGAAAAGTTGAATGGATATTGGCCATTTAAATTAGGAAATTTTTATGTCTTGAAAAAGGGTTCCTCCTAAATTAAAAAATGTATTCTCCTCCTCAAACTACAGAGTCTGTTAAATTTTTTTAACCAGATTTTTTACTTTATTTTTCTTCTTTGCCTAAATTTCACTTTGTCGTTACTTAACTCGGAAAAACTGTTTGATAATACCGGATATATATATTTTTTTCAATTTCAGATTAATACTTTTTCAAGTCACGGAAAGTTCATAATTTCCACCGAAAATTGTACAGATGATTCCGTGGAACTTTATCTTGTGTTTTTATAATGTTATAGCGTACATTTTTCTATTTGGACATTTTAGCCAATCTCCTTTAATTATTTATTTTTTAGTTACATTTGTAACGTGCTTATTTTGCCATTAGTGACCCTGTAATTTGTCTTAATATATTCAGCATAACCACTTTACTATAAGTGCATACTTCCCTGGTTGTACTAGATAGCGTTTTGAATTTAAAGTGCTTAGAAGTAGTTTACCGATCACCCTATATATTTAGAGCTGTAGCAAGAAGAGGAATATCATTTTAGATGCATGTTAATATATTTAATAGTCTATGTGTGAACACACTAATACAAAAATACCAAAATGTATATGTATGAATTTTAAAGTTTGATCATTTCACCAAAATTGTAAATTAATATCGAATTTTGTCAAAGTGAATAAGTAATGTTTCAAACTGCGTCATCAATTCTCTCTACTACAAGATCAAGTTAAACACAAAACACTTTTAAGATACAAAAATAATTTAATAGTTTTATATGGGCTTTATTATTTTATCTTAAATTCTGATAAACGATATTTTCGGTAAAAATATTAATTATTGCTTCAATTTTTTCTTCTCACATTATTTTTCTTATATTTCGATAACGAGCTTCAATATCAGAAATATTTATTATTATTGAAAATGTCGCATTATTTAATTACGTAACTTTCAATTCAAGAATTCCAGTAAAATATTTCAACAGCTAGCATTTATTCTTTAAAAAGTATTTATGACATATCTACCATAAAATTAACTACTCTCTTCTCAATTCTTAATCTAACCTCTAATGCAAATAAAGTCTCCTAGTCGCTCTGAAAGAAAAACAGTGAACTCAAACAAAAATGCAAACAAACGCAACAGGGTCGCAGCGATTAATGTTTGTTTGGAGGAAGATATTCAAAGGAGAACCTGAATCAATATTAAAACATGTGCTAAAATTACAGCTCTTAAATGTGGAATCGCTTAGAATTAATTCTCATTAACTTTCTAGCCCAATCTCTGTCGTTTTTCTGACATTTAACCAAGTATTTTTTTCTTTCTTTCTTTCTTTTCTGCCTAAAAAATTCAAATAAAATCCAAACATTCCTCTTTACTGTTTTTAAATAAATCTTGAGTGCTCTCGTTGTTAATTGAAAGACATAAAATGTGACAGGAATGCAGAAAAGTTTCTTGCATTCGAGAATTCGATTTGGTTGGCAAGATAAAGTTTGGGAATTCGGAATGTTTTTTGGGATGTAAAGTTTGGGAATCTTCTTTTACTTCTTCAGTTGAAAACTTAGAGTCATCCTTATTGCAGAGTGGTTATAATTAAAGTGACTCTACTTAGACTAATGTAGAGACCGTTCTGGTTGACATATTGTTTTGAAACTTGGCATATATATATATATATATATATATATATATATATATGTTATTTGGATCATGGGAAAAAGAAATATGCAATAAAAAATTAATAATTTAAATTTGAACCATTAGGTGAAGAGATGGGGCATAAAGAAACAAAAATGCGAATTTGAAACACAAAGCTTTATTTAATCACATCACTTGTTTAATGTGCATACCATTTGTATCAATCACGTACTCAAAACATGATATAGCATACTCAACAGCAGCACGAACCATTTCTTAAGGAATTGCAGTAACCTGGCTTGTTATTCTTGTTTTCGATTTTGTCATAGTCCTTGTGATTTCTCCTTAGAGACTATCTTTCGGAAGTTCCCGCTACTAAAAATCGCAAAGCTAGAAGAACAGGTAGTCAGAAAATGTCTCAAAAGTACATGACTATGTTCAAAGTACTAAACAATTTTTTCTCTAAGCAGGAAATACGGAGTGTGACACCATCTTCCATGAAGACAGTCCCTAAACATTTTGTAAGGCAAAAATGACTTACTTCCGTAGAAGTGTGCAGTAGCAAGCACCCATAACGGGACACTTTTCAGCCTTTGAGAAGCATTAAACTGAAAGAAAGAGATCGGGAATGAAATAGAGGTCAAACAAAAGCATAGAGTGATCTTGTTATAATGCGGAGGATGTTAATCTTAGAAATATTCACTATGTCTCTTGCAAACTTTCTTCAGAAAATGAATCTCGAATCCATGATTCTTCAAAACCTAAAATCTACAAGATTACAATATCTATTGTATTTATGGAGGCGTGACAAGCTTTGCAAAGAGTAAAACTTATTTTAAGTATGAAAAATTCATCAGTTTTACTGATGTTAAAACTTATATCTTCCATTCAGTGATTTAAAATATTGCCGGGGTGAGGAACTTCATCTGGAGAGGTTTGAGTTCTAACCTCATTTTGCTATCAGTATTTTTGGGGAACTGCATCACCGATGTGTACTATAGAAACCAATTATTTGGATTAGCTATTGGAGGTTTTACTGCAAGCGAAACAAAAATGTGCACTAATTTCTCTTGAAAATCTTTTAGTGAAGTATTTACTCTCAATATACTACTATACTCGTATTGACTAATGAAGTCGTCACACTTCCCTTTTGTGATGAATCATTGGTCATAGCTAGTTACGTTCCTCAAGTGGAAATAGTCCCAACATGGCTCAAATTTCTGAGCTGTGATTAAAACAAATTATTTACTGGTTAATTCCTTACAAAATATTACATTATATTTAAGATGAAATATCATATTTGTTTTTTTATATAAACAATTAGCATTTAAAATATATTTTATATAAAATAAAGAGACATTCCAAAGAAAAACATTCATTATGTGGTAAAGTTATGCTAAAAGATTTTGGAGCTATTCTATACAAATCCTAACATAGTACTGAATCAAAAATAATGCCTTGAAATTTAATCGATAAACAATTTTTAGCAAAAAACTAACTGGGAAAGGATTCTAAAAAATAAAGTTATCGAAATGCAAAAAAGGTACAGATAGAATTCAAAGTTTTAAAATGAGTTTATTCAAATTCAGATCCTTTTTCTGTCTAAACCAGTTCAGTTTTGCATGTGATTTTGAAAATTCCAGAAAGACAGAAGAATCATTTAAAAAAGTGGAAGACACTTCGAAGAATAGAGGTTAAGCCTTGACCTTTTTTCCACTTGTCTTGACGGCTTGTCAAAAGTAAAAAAAAAGTGTTTGGAGGGGTTTTTTTTTAATAAAGAAAATATATTCAGGTAGGAGATGTGGACCATTTTTCTTTTCTTTTATTTATTTGGGAAAATTAAGAATTACAAAACTTTTGGAGAGTGTTTGAATTTACTGGATTTTTCGTCTGTGAAAATGGAATTTTGTACTCGAATTTTCACTTACGTCTTGCTGGCCTAGAGTTCTGAAATTCAGAATAATCGAATACTCTTTATGACAAAGAAATATTTTACTCTTACCAAAAGTTGATTATTCAGTGCTTTGAATTTATTTAGTTTTGATTCAGCACAAGAATTTAGTAGTGACTTACAGAGAAACTTTTTAAAATTCCATAATAATCATAATGTTGAAATATATCAATGATTGAGGAATAGGATCTAATAAAATTTTAAGAAAATAATGAAAACACTTTCTTTTTATTAGGGCATAAAATGTAGAAGTTTTTATGAAAATTCAGAATGTCAGAGCAAAATTTGTAAAAGCATAATGCCCTGAAAACAAAAATATAAACAAACTATAAACAACAATAAATATAGAAAAGAAACAAATCCTTCATTAAAAATTGAAACATATTGTTTGGTATTATTGAAATTTCAATTAAATTTGAGGATTTAATTAATTTTCCTTCTCTTGTGTTATTTTTGTTTTCACCTTCAGATTTTTAACAAAAAATATTGCTTTTAATTTTGATATATTTATAAAGGCATGTTTATTTATTTATTTATTTATTTATTATTTTTTCTCGTATGCATTAATAAAAAGCATAATAAAGACACATACTGTACAATCATGACTTTTTATTGTTACTTTTCCCAATCATATTTATTGCAACGATCTATTTGAAGGACTTTATGACTTTTCTTTACCAGTCATAAAACTGTCAATCAGTAGTCTTTTGAAAGCAAATTGTGTTTACTGATAAGAATTACTTCTAAAAGAGGTTGCAACATTTTAAACGTTATCTACTAGAGTGAAATTTGTCGAAATTTGGCATGATTGATACAATTTTGAATATTTAATGGCATTAATTTCAACACAATTTAATAATTTTTAATGCAATCTGAATAATTTCCAAATTGTGTTTTATGGGTGATGAATTATTTTTTCAATGAATTTATACAAAAAAGAAGAAAATCAAGGACGTATGGTATTTCTCCCCATAAAATGCCTAAATTTCTTCTCGTGCCTATGTCGGAACAATATCTTATATTTTAACTGACTAGCATTTAAACTATCAATCTGTTTCTTTACGATTTACTGCAACTTTTGTTAGTCGAAGGCTATTGAGTTTAATCAGTTTTTTTGTCATATTTCTTCTAGACTCATTCATTTAATTCAAGAAGTTCGAATACAAATATTTATGGTATTTAACTATTATCTCTTTAAAAAAAAATTTCTTCCTAAGCGTGAAGTTCAGTTCACTAAAATTAGTGGTCCTAAAAAGATTTGTAAGGAGGAGGTAACTGCTTAAGGGATAATTTTGAAATGTCGTTAATTATTTAGAGAAACTCCCAAGCATGGATGTTATACTTTTTGAAGATAGAGTATTAAAACATTTTCAAAATATCAATTTGCAGAATAGCAATATTTTCACAAATTCATTTTTTTGTCTCTCTCTTCATAGCTCCGATTTTAATACTATTACATTTTCCCTTTTGAATTTGTACTCTGATAGGGATAAATTGTTTATTGGTTTTATAACTGTTTTTTTTTTAATTTTGCATGTGAAATGTAGTATCCCCTTATCGGCTGGTCAAAATTCGATAGTAAGTGAAATCTTCTGTAACATCTCAAAACAATGCTAATTCGGACAGATTATCGTTTTCATAAATATATAGGTTAATGGATGATTATGTGTCCGCGTTACCACGGCAAAGGAATGCAGTAGCTTCTGAGGGTAGCCCCAGGTGGGTCAGTTTATTTCAATGTAATTCAAGGTAACGAATATCTCCCATAGATATCTGTGCACCGAAAATTAAGTATTAAGAACAACTGTTGCTGTTGTTGCTGCTGCTGTTTATCCCTTTGGATTGAGCACCAATTGAAACCAAGAGATTGGAGAAAAAGGGGTGCCGTGGCTTCTGAGGATAATGACCTCTGAGCAACCGAGGGCAGAAGTCTGAGTTTATCTCATATGATGACATTCATACACTCGCTTGCACAACCCCTTTTTACAGGTGATGGGCTCATACATGCGCCTCATAGATAGAACACAGAGGAACAGCAGCCATGCTCAAATCCGAGATGTCCGAATCACCAGAAAGACTCGCTATCCCTAGGCCAGGACGCTGCCCTAGGTTTGTTGTCTATTAGCATTATAATTGAAATATATGTCAAATTTTAATCAAAATAAAAATAAAATTTTAATTAGCTTGTGATAAACCCTCTTTGGTTGGAATTTATTTAATGTGAGTTGTGGAGACAATGATAACTTCCAAATTTAGTCCAAATTTTTATTCATATATTAATACGGGACACAGCACAAAATAAAACACAAAATTAAGAAAATTGTGAAGAGAAATACAGACACTCTAAAAGCCTTATCACACGGCAAAATATCGCCAGCACTTTTCGTCAGCAAACGATAACGAAAGTGACAACATCAAAGTGATTCACATGATTGGTTGAATTTCGTTTTCAGACAATATTTCCGTTACTATCGTCGGCATTTTCAAGGTGGTTAAAAAATAGTCGACTATGACCAAAAACTTGCTTGACCGATTCTTGAGGGTAGAAACGGAAAATTGTTGACGAAAAGTGCGGATATTTCGCCGTGTGATAAGGCCTTTACATATCAGTTTTAAAAAATGTGACAAAATTACGTTTTAATAATTTAAGTTTTTGATTTATACTGCAAAGAAGGTAGCACTCCTCTCCAGTACTCCTTTTTTTTTACTCCCATGATGAATGATTTTCAATGATCGACTTTTATGATTTGTACGTAAAAGTCTTGTACGTACCGTGCGAAAAGTCCACTTAAGTTCCGTCATGTAACAGATTTATTTCGTCGGAGTCAAACGTTCCTCCTACTCTATCACCTCAGCACATCCTTTTACTTAGAAAACGTCCTCCTTCTGGTGCCGTGTAGATATTTAGAAAAATGGTACCAGTTATGTCATCCTCATCATCGTAACATGATTCAACAGCAAGAAGTCCATCATTAAATAATTTGTATTGTTTAAAAAAAAGCAGACTTTAAATTGCCAGTTGTAACAAGCTTATTTAAATTCTGGAATTTTCAAACCCTCACTTAAGAAAAATGAAATATCTTTCTCTGTCATGATCCTACATTTTCCTTTATCGTAAATTTATCAAGCAAGTAAATTAAGCAATAACAAATTAAATGAACAAATCATAAAATAAAGGAATCGATGGGATAAAGGAAAGCTAACCCAAATAATAAACTTTAAACTTTCTTACTTAACAGTAACAATATTAAGATGCTGCTGTTCATTCTGTTTCAAGATACATTACTTTTTTATAAAATATTTTCAAATATTTTTATACGCAAGGTTCTTAGAAACAAATCTGTGAATGTGTAGAATAAATATGGTGCACCGAGACCACTCGGAATCACATAGCAAAACAAGGTATGATATAATGTGTATATGGCTATTTATATAAAAATACACCTGAAATGAAAGGTCTCTATGTAAGTGAATAAATGTTTTTATAATTAATACACACTAGAAAAGAAACAATGGAGTTTAAAAAAAATGATTCCGTAATACTTGTACCTGCAATGTAAGCTTCTCATTTTCAACCCGTAGAATTCGGAATATTCTAGCAGATTGTGAATAGTTACTGTAACCAATTTCTCTGTATTGCCAGCGAAAATACCATTCAACATTGTTTTAATATTTCCCTAGAAGAAGTAACTTAGGTATGTATAATAAGTCCAACTATCAACTGAGTCATTACACCGAACCATTGCCTCCAATCTCAAATATGGAAATGTGAATTTTCCTGAAACAGCAGATGCATTCTAGCTTTCATGAAGTAGTGATCTAATTTCTAGTGATGCTGGTGTTGCCTGATTAATGGATTCATCATCTATGACGGAATATACCTGTTTTGGAAGGAATTTTATACCTATGATGTATTTATACATACGATACATATATTTTAGATGGAATTTCATTTAACAATTTATTAACCCTTTTATTTTATTTCAATTGTATTCTGCTTTATTGCTGTTTAAATTTATTACTATTATTTAATTTTTCTTTGCCACCTTTATTTACTTTTTTGAAAATAAATAGTTTAACGCATTGATTGAATTTTCTATTATATTTCTGTAACTTTCGCTTTGCGTATATGCGGAAGATAATACATGTAAGAGATGATTCTTAGGTCAAAAGGCTCGTAAAAACTTTATAAACATCATTGTGTAATAACCGACAAGTGAATCGCTTGCAGCTGAAATAGAAGTCATTTATAACTGAGTTGAAACAGAAGATCTCTGAAAACTCTTTTTAAAAATAAATCTCATTTTCCTGTCAAATTGTTGATGGTTGCAAGAAATTGTACACTTACTAATCTGAACATTAATGACTATATATGGATTGTTCAGTACATTGACTGATTTATGTAACATATTTCTGAAACTCCCATATTGTATATATGCGGTTCGATTATAAACAAACAAAATAATTAGAAGATTAAATAAATTCGGAGATCAAAATACTTTTTAAATTTTGATTGGCACACTATATATATCTTTGTATCTTTACCGAACAAGTAACTGTCTCATAGCTTAGAGAGAAAATATTTAGGACAGAGTTGAAATATAAGATATCTGACAGTCTTTTTCCAAATAAGCCGCTTTCCCCAATCAATTTATTGATCCCAACAAGAAGTGATTTACCCCTTACTCCACCTTCTCCCGCGTTTTTCTTAAAATAAAATTTTAAAAAAAACTCCGTGAAATGATCCTTGTATATAATCGAAATATCCGTCTACAGAAAATTTATTGTTTTTTTATCCTTCGATGCATCTTGGAAGTGCATAATTGAAAAATTGTCCAGATTTCTGTTTTTCCGCACGAAAGCAGCATCAGAAACGGAAGGAAATGATTTTCCTGGGAAATCTTATCTGTGATCTCTTAAAACATTTCGAGACGTGATTCAAAAACAGAGAGTGGCCAAATCGTATACTTATATTTCATATTTTAGAAGTTTTTTTGTTTATCGATAATTCTTTCGTCTATTTTTAAATTTACTTCCAATATATTAGGTTTTCTTCCTTGTAGTATAATTTTTACATGCTATATTTGAAGCTTAGTAAAACTTCATTTATTTATTACTTTTCCATTACGTCGAAAAGCATTATAGTGGAAAGAAAATTCAATATATGTAAAATAAATTATTACATATTTTTTGTAAATACCGATTACAATGTTACTGAAAATAAGTAAACACTCAGTTTCACGTGCGCAGTTTAACATATAAAGGATCAGACCTTGATGAAAAACTGAAATTCCACTGAAAATTATCTCCCGGTCTCTATTTTTCTTTTTGTTTGTATGTGTGTTGCCTAAACTCATAGTAAAAACCAACCCCTTTTGTAATATCTCTATTCGCAGAATTAAAGGAACAGTTATTTAAGTGAATCGACTAGACACGGATCAAGGAAAATAAACAAAATCATGATAAAATTAATGCATCTGTGATATTTAATAATTATGTTATAAATTCTAGCTATATTAATAAATTTTAATTAATTAACTGAAATTCTGAGGAAAATTCTCTCTCGGTCCTTATTTTTTATCTGTATGCAAATGTGAATATGGGCATTACTCAGTTTCATAGCAACAATCGACACCTTTTGTAATATCTCTATTCACAGAATTAAAGGAAAAATGGTTTAAGTGAATCGAAAAGTCACAGATCAAGGAAAACACACAAAATCCTGACAAAATTAATGCATCTATGATATTAAATGATTATATTATAAATTTTAGTTATATTAATAAATTTTGATGGCCCACATTTCACTAAAAGATGACTATTCTTTTTATTTTATAGAAATTCTTCTTTTTCCCCCTAGCTTGTTGAAAAAAATTCTATTGTAATTAACTTTCATCATCTTTGTTACCAAGCTCCAATGAGTTTCGAGAATCATGTCAAGATATTAAACCAATTTTTCTTTCCTATTACATTATAAATTAAGAAAAAAAAAACTCTTTTGAAAGAAATCCTCTTTTTGAAGCTGTAAGAAAATCTCTAACTAATTTGACTCCCTATGGCAACAATTTGAGACTACAATTTCGCAAACGAAATTCTAAATTTTTTATCACATAGATCAGAGAGGGTGTTAGTCGGAACAATTGTTCACCTCTCAGTGACCTCCCCCCCCCCCCTGCTGTAGACGAAAATTTGGAAATTTTCGTCTTCAAAAATCTGTACTGTTTTGGAATGATCGGGGAGAGTTGGGCAGTAACGAATATAATAATTTAAAAACCATCTTAAAATTAATATATTGTAAACAATTGTAATATCCTAGTAGAGGATTAGGCAGAATACATTTGCCGAAATATTCAGCAAAGTGACAAGTCGATAAGATGTCTCATTTTACCATTAATTTCTGATTGGTCTTTTATGAAATCCGTGCTAATGGATAGCGACAGTGCCCATAGATTTTCAGCATCAGAATGAAATCCGTAGATTTTCAGCATCTGATACAAATTTCTTCCATTCAATTTATAATTTGTAATAGTTATGGTAATTTAATCGACAAGGTGATAGGTGAATAAGATATTGTATTTTGCCGACAATTTTTTGCCGGCCAACTAATAAATCAATACGACGGATGTATACGACGTTAAGTATGCATATTTTCAGGCATCCTATTCAAATATCGCTCCTTCGACTTCTAATTTGCTTTAAGGTCTTATCACACGGCGAAATATCGTCTACATTTTCCGTCAGCTATTTTCCATTTCTACCCTCAAAACCGATCAAGAAAGTTTTTCATTATCGACAACTTTTTCAAACCAGCTAGAAAATGCCGACGATAGTGATGAAAATATTGTCCGCAAGCGAAATTCAACCTATCATGTGAAACTTTGAAGTGAGGTCACGATCTCGTCATTTTCTGCTGACGGAAAGTGCCGACGATATTTTACCATGTGATAAAGCCTTTATATTTGGCAGAATAATGAATAAAATGGCATTTTTGCCTACGTTTCTTTAACTTTCGGTTAAAATTTCATCATATTTCTGAAAAAATTGAGTTTTTATTTTCATCCACTATTGCGATCAGCTGTCGGGGAAATTATTTAAAAAAATTAGAACTTTAAAAAAATCTGGAAAAAGACTTTATATCATACATGAATAAGGCGATGTTATTGTTTTCACTATTCAGAATTCACTGAATAGTTCGAGAAATAATTATTATTTTAATCATCCAAACTGTTAATTTAAAAGTTTTTCTTACCTATTATGCTTGTTTCATTATGATAATCTCTCTAAATAAAATCTAACAGTTAAATAAAAAAATTTAAAATATAGGCAACTAATTTAGACATTTTTTTGCAATGTGCATACTAAAGAGCATTATTTTGCTGTAATCACATCATGCGAATTCATTATAAATTGTTGGGAAAGATAAATTGCGTTATTACAAATTAAGTTTATTTAATTATGAAATACCTACTTTTTGCAATCTAATTTATTAGATTAAAATTATTTCATTAATGACATATTACAGACTGCATTTGAAGACAAAAGATAAATATAGCGACATAGTAGCTGTTTAACAATGCTAAAAGAGTATGCTCAAAAGTTGTTAATTAAATTAATTTTTAAGCTTTTTAGATTATACAATCTGTATTGTAGCTATGCGATCGGGTTTTTTTACCCTCATCTGTATTTTTTTTTTTTTTTTTCAATTTCTTTTCACAAAAAAATTATAATTCTATGACTATATGCTTTTAAATTTTTAATAGTTTTTGGATAAATGTATCTTAATAAAATGATGATTAAAATAGTTATTATTAGAATACTCATTTATAAAAGCTTAAGAAAAACAAATGCGTGAAAATAAGAATAAAGCTCATTTTGGAGGGAATATTAGTTTTTAATAGCTCTAACGGGAGAAAAATAGTACATAACTATAAGAACATATGCCTAAAAGGGAAAACAGAGCAATAGAAATACAAGGTCAAATTGTTTCCGAAAAAATGTACCAGTTTTAAAAATTAAATATAAATAAGACAGTATAATAAGTATATAAATGGGAAATCTAATGTTTAAATATTCATTTTTCATGCATGTATTTTTTAATACCTTACTAAGAGTTACATAAAAGAATATATGTTTTCAAAATATTTTCTCCAACCTTCTTAAAAAAGAATATATTTCCCACATTCTGCATTATTCGTGTCCGAACAATAATAAATTGTTGTTCGTGCACGCGAGTTTATTCATTTTAAACTTGGAACAATCTGAATTGCAGCTCGTTGTAGCAATCCTTATTTAAAAATTCTTTAAGATAAATGGCTATACTTTATTATTATTTTTTGTGTGCCAAAAATGCGAAAATATGATTTTTTTTTTATTAATATTGGATTTCTGAAACATTTATTTTATAAAATTGTTTGAATTTAGTTTTTTTCTTCATTTTATTTAATCTCCTTTCTAAAATAATCCATATTTTCATTTAGAATGGCACGTCAGTGAGACGCACTAGATGCTAAGTTGAATGCGTTCTTTGTCAAAAACTATTTGATAATGATCGGTCTAAAAGACACCAAGTGTGAAGTACCCCGAATTAGTACATTAAAATCAGATAACTCCAGTATTAGAAGCAGAAGTGAAAAAAGGAAGAATTCATTGGACATTATTTCATCAAAATTACTCGCTTGAAGATAAGATCTCTAACATCCTTCAAAATATCTTTGATATTTTTTTCTTTCTTCCGCAACCTTATAAAAATAAACGTACAATTTTTTTCATGTGTTCTCATGCGCTGGCAGTGACTTATGCATTAATTCTTTTCACATAATTATATATAATAGAAGTGCTCTTCACTTTAAAATAAAAATACTAATCAATAAATGGGGCCGCGCTGGCCTGGTGATAAGGTCTCGGCTTGTTAGCCGTAGGGTTTCAGGTTCGAGATCTGATTCCACCGCTGAACCGACATGTAAGGGAATCTGTTGCACGATAAATACGTCAGGGTCAAACGCCCTCCCACTAGTGTGGTGTGGAGAGGGGGGTGTCAGCGCAGATGTCGTCCTCGTCATCTGACCGTGGTTCAGAATAACGAAGTCCGTCCTAAAATAGCCCTAGTATTGCTTTGGACGTGTTAATATATCTAAATTAAACTAATAAGAAAACTTCTAATTAATTTTTAAAGTCAGTCGTTTCATTGTATTAAGTAATATTTTCCGTGTGCTATCATTTTTAAATATTAGGTTTTTCTAAATTTGATTAATTATTTTTATTTTAATTGAATTATTTTATAAATATTAACCCTTTTCTCTAAAATGGTGACTCTCAGACACCATTCAAGACTATGCATCATTTTGATGCTTTGTTTATTCATTTTTCAGTTTTGATTGCTAAAAACACCTACAGATCGGTAAAAAAGACGTAAATTCATTTCTCTGAGATTTTCAACAATATATATATATATATATATATATAACAATGCCCCGTTCTTAAGCAACACTAAGGCTATGCTGGGACAGACCGTGAGTCGTATTCTGGGCCTAGTAATTTTGAACCGCAGTCAGATGGCGAGGTCGACATCTGAGCTGGCACCTCCTCTCCACACCACACCAGCGGGAGGAAAATTGGCCTGATTGGATTTAACGCTTCCCAGACACGCTTACACCGTGGTTCTTCGGTGGAATCGGATCACGAACTTGAAACCCTCCGGTTCCGAAGCCAAGGCCTTGCCACAAATCCACCGCTGCCCCAATATTCCTTTTTAAAGCCCAATTAATTATATCCATGATTATGCTACAACAAATTAATATGATTTCTTTCTGCACCTTGAGTTTCGATCTAGATGGAAGAATAAATCTGCATATTTTTTTCTAGAATTAAATCAGTGCAACTAAACTGCAATAGTCTCTTAATAATAGATTTAAATATTGACAGTCTTTTGATGGATTTTGGGCCCCAACACGATGTAAAAGTATCTTCCAGTTCACAAATCGTACTTCAGTATTTAAAAAAAAAATGAAGCTAAATCAATAAATTTTACTGCTTTGCAATATTACAGCAGAATTATTTTCATATTGCCAAAAAAAAAAAAAAAAAAAAAAAAAAAAAAAACAGTATTCCTCAAAATAATATAGAAAAGAAAAGTATCTTCCTGCATACCATTTATATCATCCTTACGAAAAAAAAAATGTTCAACCGAACCATCTAATAAAATCAAACCAACTACTTTGATTTCACACAATGACAACAAAACAAATATCATGTTTTCATAATTAAAAAAAAAGAATTTTTACTGTCAAATGCTTTTCTTCCCCTTTATCTTGAACCCACATTCAATAACATTAATACTCGAAGCTACAATTAACTATATTCTCATCTAACCATTTACATGAAAAAAAAACTGAAAGCTATTATTTACTTTGTCAAACTTGTATCTAAATTTATTCAAGCTGTAAACATGAAAATATATTTTTTTTAAAAATAGAAACATGCAGGGAAAAAATGTAGATTAAGTAGCATCTTTGTTTCTTGATAGTTTACTATTTTGGCGTAAAAAAAGTAAAAATAATGGGAAATTTTAAATTGCATTTCACTTTTAATCTCTGTAATTACTCCTTTCTTTATTTTTTTTTCTAGTCATTTGCTGATGAAGAATAATGAGGTGAAAATTGTATACTAAATAATAGTGATAATTTTTATTATGGCTTGCAGCTTTAAAATGGTGGAAAAAATGGATACAAAATTATCTATTTTAGCAGCATAAAAGCCTTTGAGAATATTTGTTGATGTTTCATATTGTTAGCAAATTATAGTTTTATGAAAGGTTTAATTATTGATGCAAAGTTGTATTTATGATGTAGATCAAGGCAGTAGAACATTGTAACTTAATAATTATAAGTTTTAGGGAAATGAAATTTAATTGCTAGAAAACTTGGTATTTTGATTCTGTGGAAATATCACTCATTTCAGACGCATTTTCTTCATTGCACTACTGTCATCTTTGATTCCTTGACACGAATACACGTTCGTGAAACTTATGAGGTTCATTTCATTAAAATATCACTACTTCACATATAGAATGGGTGTTTTCTCATCTCAGAATTGTTAACTATGTTGGTAAGAATTTAATTATCCAGATAGTCACGAATATGTTGTGCTATTTTTGAACTATATAGAAGCTGTGGCACTAAAGTCCCTCCTTCTTATTTAAAACTACCCGAAATCGACATAGATATAGATTCTGTACAAAATCGACAAGTCATTTTTACTGGTTTAGTAGCTCTAAGTTAATATCCTAGAGTGCAATAGTGCAGCATTTAGTTTTGCGTCATCATGATCCAACGATGTCTGTCGCATATAGCATTAAACTCTTTATTTATAAAATGTACTGCATCTTGGAAAAGTGCGACTAATATCGTTCTTTGATAATAGCTATTCAAAATTCGCGGCTGTCTTTGAATGTCACGCTTTGAAGATTTCAAACGTGATATCGCCATCAATTTGTTACTTAACTTGGGATGTCGTATATTTTTCCGATGTGGAGAACTACGTGAAGTCTCCGCCAAGAGAAAGGCATAAATCAAAAATTAGGCATAAGTGATAAGATAAAGGATCAGTGTTTTTACCTGAAGAATTACATTTCTCTAAAGTTTACCATTACTTAATTATAATGAGTTATATGTTATTCATTGAATGTATCTTTTTATTAATGAAGCATAAAGCAGCACTGCCTGCGAAAGACATTCCTGCTGAAATATCGGAACAAAACAAGTTTCAAATTTAAATCAGTTGCCTGAAATGGTTAGTTTCATGAAATGAAACCATATCACTCTTCTTTGCTTAATTTCGTGTAAGTTATTTATTAAATAAAAGTGAGCACGCTTAGACATTTCTGTTAACAAAAACAGATAGCAGGACTTCTTTTTTTATTTTTAAACAGCTCCTTTTTATTTCATGGGATTAATCTGAAAACTCGTGAGAGTGGTACAAAACAAATCAGAAAAAAAAACTAAGATTTAGTTCTCTGTTTATCTAATATATAAGATTTTGATTGATTTTCAAATATATATCAACATAAACGAATACGGTTGTTCAAAAAATAAAATACTGACGGTTTTTATTTACATGGATATCCCGGTTTTGAAGCTACTGAAGGAATATTGGCGCTGGACCAGTGAAGAAAAAGCGAAGAGTATACTGAAGCCATGTTATCACTTTTTAAGCATCCATAATACAAAAGGATATTTTATTTTACTGAGGCTAATTATCAACAGCAACTGACCCACTATGGACTAATTAGAAAGGTATCCCAAAAAGACGGTGAAATTAAAGGGTGTATAATTATGTTAGTTATGTTAACGTTCCATTTTGAAGTTATACAAGGTCTGTTTTTGTACTTACTTCGTAATACTGAACCCCGGTCTGGTACAGAGAGCAACATCTAAAGTTCTTCTCCAAGTTTCTCCAACATATTAGAGTAAGAGACTTAGCTCTGGATATCAGATTTATTGTCCACCAAACCTACAAACAAGATGCATCTTTGATGTAATCGGATTTTGAAAATGGAATCTTTAGATCTTGAAACTGAAATCTCATTTACGAACCACCTTCCCCCTATAGCTTCTTTTTAAATAAGAAACTAAAGTATGAAAAGAATGATGTATTATCATGATGGTAAGTAGCCAAAGCTACTTACCATTCATTCTCATTTACCTTCCATTGTCCATTATTGTATGCCGAAAGGAATGAAAATACTTTCTCGTGTTTATTGAACTACTGAAAGTTCTGTGTTTCTAAATCAGTATTCCAAGATTTAAAATTTCTGTAACAAAAATAAGTGTTAATTAAAGTCGCTGGCCCAATTTGTAAAAATTGTGTGTAGTCGAATTGAGATAATGCCTCTCACTGAGTGAATGAAAGATACTTAAGAAAATTCAGTTTCAAAAAGACGTATCTAAATTTGTTAAGAGTTGTTATCTCTTCTGTTACTAAGCGATAGAAATGTTAAATATATGTCTAAACAGCAGCTTTAATTGTTATTCTTTAGAATTATCAAAATATCACTCCAATTGATCTTATTTATTGTGAAATTAGCTTTTTACGTTACAATCAGTCTATGTTTGCAAAGCGATTTTTGTACAGCATGTTTATCATATAGGACAATTTTCTTCACCTATCCTCTATCAAAAGAAAAACACATTAAAATCTAAAAAACTTAAATCAGATTATAAAAGAGATATTATAAAAGTTTTTATCTGTTTGGGATAATGATAGAAAATATTTGAAAATGTAATGGGAAATTAAAAAAAGTTTCTAGGTAAATAAGAGAATTAAAAATTTTATTTAAAGAAGAAAAATAATCATTTTTAATTAATGTAAAAAAAAGAAGTAACGGTGTAAATCAACAATCTCAGCTACATATGTTATGAAAAAGAAACTATTATTTTCGAAACTACTGTGTTCAGTTTTCAAAGAATGATAATTTCAAAACAAAGAAGAAAAAAAGCTTCTAGAAATGTTATGCCGACAGGACCCCAACTCAGGTGTCGTAATCGTCATCTGATCAAGGTTCAAAATTACGAGGTCCGTCCCCAAATAGTCCTAGAGTTATTTTACAACGGTGCGTTGATATAACTAAACTAAACTAAACTTGAACCCTTCAGCGTTAAAATTGCGATGAGTAAACGTCTGTGCTTACCGTTGATTATTTTGGGGGCGCTTACTTCGTGGCATGTTTTCAATAGTATTCCGTTGGCCTTGTCGATCTATCACCCTCTGTAATGTAAAGCGTGTTCCAATAACCTGCTATATCTTTCGTAGAGAGTTACAGTTGTTATTGAGTTTCATTATGAGTTTTCTGTCAACAAGAATTGTTTCTTTTTCCTTTCTAGCCATCTCAACTTAAAGCTCTATGATTAGCAATGAGCAATATGAGCTGGAGTTAGTAAACATTATAATAAAAATAGTCCCGCAGTAAAAGAAAGAAGAAGAAAAAAGCAAAGTAGTCCCGCATATGATGTTTGAAGTGCCAATTGCCTCAGTTTTATTAGTTTACAAAGCGAAAATGGCGATGTCGGAATACTTTTGAAGCACGAGAGTAGTGGTGAGTTTCAAATTTTTCCTTTAATTAGCAATTCATTATGATAACATTTTAAGATTTTTCTCTCAAAAATATAAATAATTTTGACAACTATTTGAACGGATTAACCCCTTTTTAAATGTTTTGTTAGTAACTGTGCAATTTCAATTTTTATACACTTTTGAAGGGAACAATTTAAGTACAAATGACTGCCAATGTATAATACTTGTACAGTTGCAATGGGGATGGCAGTACCTTAATACCCTATCTCACTTAATTAGTTTTGTAAATAGAAATCTTGAAAAACAAGGTATAAACTTAATGGTCAGTTTGAACGAATCCTTATCATAGTGAATGCCCTTGTAATAATCTGAAAGTCAGAAGATGGCTTACAGTATTCCAAATTCTTTAAATGACCTGAAACATGGGCCGCGATGTTCATTCTGTTGTACGATTCAACAAACAGAATGAAATGATATATGACTGAGAATGTGTTATAATCAGGTGATTGTGTGCTATTGTTCTGGGGTTGTATTATCATCTGCTATCTCGCAGATTTTCAACGAATATGGCCTCCATAAGTTCAGTATCCGTCGTTGCTGCCGGCCCATATAGTCTTCATTTTTTAAGTCAAAATTGCCTGCTCCAAATTTTTTTTAAAACCGATTTTAGATGGTTTCAATAGTAGTTGCACCACTTTCGCCTTTTTAAAATTCAATGAAGTATAACTTGCCGCAAATGCTTTCTTTCTATACTTTACTTTTTTTCTTTTTCTTTATACGTTCAATATGGATAGCTGTATTGAAAAGTGTAAAAGTTTTGAAAGACTGAGTAACTAACAAGATATTCTTTAAAAAAGCTCTAGGTGAACTAAAACCGATGCCATCGATAAGATTTATGAAACATTTTAATAGTAGTTAGTTTTAATTATTGAATTGCGCGAGATACATAAAAGCATAACATGCTGTAAGCAGTCAGATAATAAACAAATACACGGAAGATTTTTTTTATTTAAAACAACATATAAAATAGATTTTACCCTAATTTTTGGAATCCAGTGTATTTATATATTAAACAGCGTTGCTAAGGGAATAACAAGCCTCTAGGTAGTTAATCTTTTACATTTTTCTCACAATTACTGATCTGAGCTGTCTACTAAATTATGTTTATTATTCTTCTTACTTTTATAATGTAACAATAGTTTACTGTATCCACTAAAACTATATTTTTGAAGTATTTATTTAAGTATGCACACAACCTTATTTCCTCTTCGTTAAGGGGGGGGGGAGATATCACAAGCTACTACGATTATCTAATTCCTTTGTATTCTAATTTCCCCCCCCCCTCCTTTAAAAAAATTTTTTTTTTTTTTTTTTTTTTTTTTTTTAAACCTTAAAAATTGGTTGTTTCGTTGTTTGTAGATCATTGCTTAGAACATGCAAAAGATCTGCGTTAAAACTGTCCAAATGTTTAAGTCTTTTATTTTATGTCTTTTGAAAGAGGGAAGAAGAAAGATATTTTAAATCATGGTTAAAGTAAAATCAAATAAGGGACTATTATATTTTATTTACACATATAAGGTTTATTATATAGGAATGTCAATTAAATAATTATATTGGTTGATTTCAATTGAAAACAACCGACTTAAAAATATTTTAATCCTTTGAAAGCTTCTCAATTCTTTATATATTTTTATTTGACTTGTTTCGGTAAAAGTGTAGAATAGTGTGCCCCTTGCTGCGCCAAGGATGCCAAGTCGCCAACAAAGATGGCGGACAAAATAAACTGTTAAGTGGAACAGTTACGGTTGCCATTTCCCACCTTTTTATTTAGAATGTTTAACTAATTATAATTATGTGTTTAATACTGCCCGGTGCCTTCTACAGATGCCTTCGGCATCTGTAGAAGGCACCGGGCAGTATATTTTAACTTTAAAAAAACATCCTAGGGCTTCGCTTTCATACGGAGCGGGAATGCAGTAGCTTCGCTAGCAAATTGAACAGATGGACGGTGTGGATTAAGGAATAGTGCATAATAATATTACAAGAAAGTATAAATGATGTTATAGGAACGATTATTATACAGAATTTTTAATATTTAATGTACTTACTTGCTTTATTTAATCTTTTCATAAACACTTAACACTTCATAACACTCAAAGCATTCGTTCCAAGCCTCATCAACTCATTAAAAAAATATTCCAATCACCCTTCATCCATTCAGCAGGTTCGAAATAGTGCCTAACATCCCAACTACCAAATATCCACTCCTGTACGATTGCAGACATAATAATATTTCGAGGGAACCAAACGTTGGAGCACCAAAAAAATTACGAGAATTGCGAATAATTCCATGGCAGACTTCTTTTAATACGAAAACGCAGACGATTTGCGAATTCGCATAGTGATAATTAAAAGCGTGAAAACGAAAAAATTTTTTTGTAAATATCAACACAAAAAAAATGAAATAAATGTTATTTAATTAATATTAATTTTATTCTAAACTTTCTTTGTATCATAAATTTTAAATTAAATTAATAAGCGAAATTTAAATAATCTGAAATCGATATTTTAAATTTATTATAAACTAGTTGTAGTTCCTGAACAACTCAACTATTGTAAAAACTAGTAAACAAAACAGAATTAGGGTTACTGTAAGAAAGTTCTGTTGGGTTGCCATATTGGCGATAAACTCGGGAGCACACCGTGCTACACTTTAACCCTTGTTTCAAGTTTGTTCTGGTAGAATTTTGGAATAATGTTCCATTCACTCATTTATCTACTTGATTAAAAAATGTTGTACTATTACATTTTAGAACGTGTCAGAAACTCATATCTTGTGAAATAAGCATCAGTTAAAGAAAGATATCTGTTAGGGAAAAATATACTTTAGTACTTAACTGGTTATACTACTAAATTCTGTTTCCTTACTCATTGCGCCATTGTGAATTTGAATAGTAATGGTTTCGAAAGTTTCAAAATATTAAAAATAATAAATTTTAAGTTAAAAATTCAAAAGAAAAACAACCATTAAAATAAAAATAATAATTAAAGTGTGGTTTTAGAAACTGTTTCAAATTTATATTCATAAAATTTAATTCATGTGCATATTTTTAAATGATAAAAGTCGCTTGTCGTTGCCATATTCTCAAAAAAAAAGAGGGGGGGAACAGGGCTAGAAGCTAAATAAGAATTATATTTTTAACTATTCAGAAAATAATAAAAGATTGATAAGAATTATATGTTCCTTTAAGAGTAAAGGGCATTTTTCTTAATTATTTTTGAAAGATAAAAAAATCAAACTAATAGCTAAACACGAATTTAAATTTTACGCAATTGTTTAAAAAAAATCTTATGAAATATGCATCCGTTAAAGAAAAAAAGTCGCCATATTATTATTTGAAACTATTTATAAATATTGGCAAAAGATTTTGGTATGAAAGTTGGCTCATTTTTACTATAATAATATATGCACTATACTATGCAAGATGCACTTTATCTTCGCATTGATTATTAGTTTATGAAAACTGGGGCTTTTGGTAACGTTTTAGATAAGAACCGTTTTCTTATAATGAGCTTCAATTTATCAAAATTACTCATTTTAAGTCATCGATCAAAGAGTTAATAAGATATGCTTCATTAGTGAATATGTAATGTTTCGTAGGAAAATTTAACAGTGCTTTAAAGCTCATAAAGAGCACACCGATATCCAAATATGGTAATTTTAACATAAATAAATGACGATACGGCTCTTATTTTTTAAAGCTTAACACTGCCTTTACTCATTTCCAATATCCGATCTATCTTTCAAATTAGATGGATCCTCTTAACTGATGAAAAAAAGGTGTTGTTGTTGTCGTATCCGTGTTTTTCACGGAAAGGGGGTGCAGTAGCTTCTGAGGGTAAAGACCCCTGAGCACCCAGAGGGCAGAAGTCCGACTTCTAGCTCACACACACGACACAACCCTTTTTAGGGGGTGGTCGAATTCATTCATACACTCATTCATCCATCAGAAAGTCGGAATTTAGATCCAAATCAGAGACCGACTCATCCCTGATTCAGTACCCCCAGAGGTATCGTTTTGTTATGGGAACTTGGAGGACTTTGCAGTCTCGACATATTTAACGTGCCCCAACTGCCATTAGCCAACACGGCGGTCTTTGGCCAAGACGAGAACAGAACCCACGACCTTTCGGTTACGAGACTGACGCTCGACCAACCAGGCTACCACGGCCTTTAAAAAAAAAAAAAAAAAAAAAAAAAAAGTGCCACTCATAGGAGAATCACATCGCAGTTAACATGTGTAACTTATTTAATTGTAATTATTTCTGCAATTATCCATTAATTAATTTTTGTCTACTGTGAAGTATAGAAGTTTTGAGTTGTGTTTGCTCGAAGATATTTATTCCGATGACAATGAAGTACATTAAACTTTAAATGGCGTCATGATTATCTGATTATACAATAACAATATTCAAAAATCTAAATACAATACAGTAATTTATCAACAGATAATTTAATCCAGGGAAATGATATCAGTTTTCATTTATCGTTTTTTACCGAGATGTAAAAATAATTTCATCGTTCAATGATTCTGAGATAATTAAATACAACCTAATGATTCTCAACCAGTCAACTTATAGTTACATAGATTTGGAAAATAATAAAAACGGTTTCCAAAGCATACTTCTATATGCTAGAAAGTATGTCTTATTTTATTTTCTAAATTTTGATCTTTAATTCATCGTTTTTATTATAAATATTATAGGAACGAAATTTTTTCTCGCATTTAGTCCAGATGGCAACATTATTACACAGCCAACTTTTAACCATATTAATCGATTAACTGCTAATGATGAATGTAATTTATGAAAATTTAAAAGTTTGTCATCAAAAATACCTATCGGAAACTACTTGCAAAATCAATCACACCAAAATTGCCTTTTCAAATATGAAACATATCAGGTTAAATTCGCCTGTTCATGAAAGGACTGGCAGAGGTAAAAGTTTCCTCTATATCTCAAGAAATCCTCAATTTTTGTAGTCAACATTTCGAATTTCATCCATCTTCCTTGTTGGGCTATATTCACTTTCAGACGGAAGAATAGACATAAATTCAAAACTGATAATTTCAGACATGAAAGACATCAATTTTTGAGATATTTGCAATATTTTCTCTACTTTGTACTCGGAAAAAATAAAAACTCAGTCACATTACTACAGACAGATAGAAGGCAAAAAGCAATTTTCGTTAGGATAATGCACTTTCATTCAAACAGTGTAGCATTGGATATCGAATTTCGCAAATCTAATAGCTATTACAGCATTTAAATCTTAAGTTTTATGTCATAAGGAAAAAACAGAATTTCTGTATCATTTTCATCCGTTTTTTATATTTTAATAAAAATACTTCTAGGAAATTCTCATTTTTTCATGACAGTATTTGTTACAGCGATCAATTATTAGTTTTTAGTCATATATGATTAAAGAAGCTCAATTTGTGTCATACTGGAAACATCTCTAGTAGTAGAACTGTAAAACCATTTTTTCGCAAATGGCGTACATTTAATTGCACACAAGTACATCAATTAGAGAGTATGCTAGAAAGATTCAAGGAAACCACCATTCCTACTAGTTTTCTTTATTTTCAGATCTTCTCAATTCAGCAATGTGTGTGTGAGCGAGCATCTTAAAATGAAAAACGATATTTAATTCTGTGAAGTTGATTTATGTTTATTGACTCTAAAAGTTTTACCATCACCTGCATAGCCTAAGATTTTCCATAAAAGGAGAAAATAAATCTGACTTGCCTCCAAAACGTATCATCATAAACACAGAAATATATGAACTACTTAAAATCCAAAGTAAGCGTTCTAAAATTTATGCAACATAATTTGAGATTAGCTCTAAGCAAATGTTTCGCAAACGAATACATTTATTAAAGCAGTCAGAAAATCAAGCTGTATAAAATTGATATTAATGTCGCATTCTCATCCAGCCCTTTCCAGTCGTTCTGTAAACAAGTAATTAATGTTTGATACAAACCATTGTAACTTAACCTTTTCTCATGACAACCTTTCAATAAAATTACATTTAACCAATCCGCTATATTCCCTTTGAATGGTAAATTCCTTTGAATATACAGAAACGTTCCAGTTATAGTTTATGATAATCTAATGTGTTAAATGAGAGGTGGATTGTGATTTGATTGTAATACGTAATTCTGATAGAATGTCAAATCCATTTAAGTGATGACAGATTGCAATTTCTATGGATTAAAATTATATACTTATTCCATAGATATATATATATATGTATGACGTTTTATGAAAATGTCTAACCGGAGTCAGGTTAATCTTGTTTATCGTATAAATGTTAACAGCAATTCAAATGCATCTGCAGCTGTATGAAGCTCTTTCGTTATAATTTGATTAAGTATTCTACTACAATTTGAAAGTTTTCAATTAAACTATTACGAAGTAGTAATATTATCATATAGTCATCTCGGTTATTATTTTGAATACACAGGGAGGTTATAATTAAAGTTCCACTTTGAAATGGTCATAAAAGGAGTACTACTGGACCAAATGTTATCGGTAATAGTTTAAAGAAAGTCATGGGAATTTCTTTTCCAGCAAAAAAAAAAATACCACCAGGGGAGAAGCGAAGCCGTGTACAATTTTGTCAAACAAAATGACATAAAAATATCAATTTAAAATGTGTTTAATCGTTTCTGACACGAAACTGCTTATGAAGTTATACAAAAACACAATGCCTTGTAATTGGCTTGTGACAGGAAGAAGTAAAGGATTTATGTACACGCGTTGACACGTCGATTGATTTTCCAGATAAAAGTGAGCCTGTTTGTCAGAGTTTTCATTGTTACGAATCGACAATGTCTACAACCATGCAAGACCTTGCTTTTCTCTGTAACGGATTATAGGCCGAAACTTCCCCACTTCTGGGCCACCAAGGTCATCAGACCTTAACCCCTGTGACTTTTGGTTATTAGGCTATCTCAAAAATACTGTTTATGATGATAACCTAAGGAGTTTTAATGAATTGATACATCCGATGCACCGACATGTGCGCAAAATTCCCCCTGATATGCCAAGAACTACTGTTGAGAAGGTGGTAATGCAATTTTAACTTGGCTTCAGAAAATGATGGAAGTCACATTGAACATGCTTTGTAACATATTTCAGAAACGATTAAACACATTTTAAACCGATGTCTATGTATCCTATTTTGTTTAACAATATTGCGAACAGTACTATTTTTCCTTTGATGGTGAGTTTTTGAACTTTCTTAGGGGAAAAGAGGTCCCCATATCTTCTTTAAACTATTACCAAGTTTAATAACATTCCGTCCAATAGTTTTCCTTTTATGACCATTTCAAAGTGGAATTCTAACCATCCTATAATTTAACTACTGAGTTTTCGTTTCTATTAATTGAAAACATGTGCCTAGTAATGCTCTACAAAACAAGCCAATTGATCTAGGGCAACCTAATTTAACACAAATATACTTCGCTTTTTAAACAAAAAATAAACTATCTAATATAAATTATAAACTATTGAAGCAAAGTTATCGAGTATTGAAACGAAAAACAAATTATCTGAAAAGAAACGGAAAGGAATTAGCAGCATTTCACAATATCTAGATGAATATGAAATGAAACAGATGGAGTTGTATAAAATAACAAAAGCAGCTTATCGGCTTTATTTACTTGCCGACGCATAGGCCTAAGACCAAAGTGTCACAATTGATAAGGTTGGTAATAGGAAAAAGGAGACTCCCTAATAAGATTAGCAGGGCAACATACTTGATCATCTTATTGCACTAAGGAATAAGAAAAACCTGTAAATGGAAGTCCCCATTATATAAGTCCACTATCCATTTTCTTTAAGCGCAGGGAGAGGTATATGGAATTGAAGAAATTCATCAATAAAAATAGTTATTCTTCCTTCAACATTGAACAAGGAGAATTCATTGTTAATATTCTATGGCGATATGACCGTAAAACATTTTTACGGTGTGCTCCATTGTTATTCAAATATGAAGATGAATTTTAATGTATTTAATTGAATCTAAGCATTGGGTTTGGACTTCTGAAATGTTTTCTGCTGTCAATATTTTTTCATTTGAAAGGTAGAAGATATTTTGTAAATATTTTTGCTTACATCCTCAAATATTGTTTCAAGATCCCAAAGATATAAAAAATAAAATATAAATTACAGCTGTTAACCAGGTAATTAACTTATACACTAGCTGTTTCCCAAAGAAATATTTCATCGTACCCAGTTAATAAAAAATAAGTCATTAAATTTTAAATAGTTAATGAGTAAACTTAAGTGAAATATTTTTAACTAATATGAATTTTTTTAAATTATTTTATTAAGAAAGAAAAAGAGAAAGTTTAATGGAAATTCTTCGAACTTCGTTTAATTCATGATTCGTAACTGGAAAATGCTATGAGCCGATTAAAAAGTATTTTGTTTCATAGCTCAAGAGTTAAGTTTGATCTGCTGAGCTAAACCGATAATACTAATAAAATTATGCTAAAAAGAATTGATATAAATTTTTGAATTCTTTTCGGAACATCAGTTTTAAATGCAGTTTCCAAGAGGGTGATTGCTTTCAAGATCAAGCAATCGAAATTGTAAACAAACATTATTTTTAACACATTTTTATTAACCTTTGAACACCTTTATTGGTCTTTCTCTCTACACAAATATTTTAAGTAAAGGACTTTAAATGGAATTTTTCATTCTTAATAAATTCATCGAATCATTTTTGTAAGTCGAAATCTGTAAGTATAAGAACTTATCTAAAAAGTTTAAAAAATGAATTAAAATTTATCCTGTTAATTCGGAATCCTGTGACCAATTTTTATTCGAATTTCAAACTTCTATGGATTATGTTGGTTATAAATAATCAATGCAATTTTATTAAAGCAAGTTTTTTACATTTTTACACTTTTTTTTAATTGGACTTGAATTTTTCAGTGTCGTATGAATGGAACTTCGCAATCAATTCTTCACTCATTCACCTGAATTATATATGTTAGAATTTGCAACAAAATTTTGTAAAACTTAATCCATCATATAATTTTAGACATTTTTGTTGATTTATAAAAAAGAATATTCCAATTTAGAAAAAAAAATTAAACTTTTTAAAATCTAACTCATTGATAAAGTAAATAGATATAAATATTTTATAAAACAATTGACTGTATCTTTCGTAAATCAAAATTTACGAAATATTTTTTTCTTAATTTACCAACTAAAATGGTATTTACGACTTTTCATGATCCATTTCAACTGGGCACTGACTGAGCTGGCGTAAAAAGCACATTTAGCGAAAATTCTGATTAAGGATTTTAAAAACTACAGCGCAAAGGGCATCTTCCAGCTTACTCTTTTTATAACAGGCCTACATTTATCTGTTAACAAATGTAGCACATTATTTTGATTTTTTTTAAATTTTATGTCAAAGTTAATTGATTTATTAAATTAAAAATTTGATTTCACTTTCGGATTTCACTGATAATAAATCTGAGAAAAAAAAATAGTTTCTAGCTCCCATAATACTTACAGTAGTAAATTATAAATTAAAGGTAAAAATTAGACTTAATTTAGTTTAAAGCCGTCCGTTTTAAACCAGCACTAGGATTATTTTTGGGATAGTTATTATATTTGGGATTATTTTGAGCCTCGTAATTTTCAACAGCGGTCAGATGAGGACTGCTCCTGAGCTCGTATCCCCCCCCCCCTCAACAGGCTTCCCCACCACACCAGTGGCAGAACGTTTGACGTGCACCAGACCCGCTTACACGACAGTTCTTCGATGGAATCGAGTCCGAACTTTAAATTCTCCTGTATCGAAGCCGAGACTTTATCACCAGACCCACGCTGTCCCCACTAAAAATTAAGAAATAATTCAAAATAAAAAATCTGTTTTTAGTATAATAATAAAAATATGTTTTTAGAAAACTTGTTTTTAAAAAAACTCCATGATTTATAAAACGAACTGCAAATGTTAAAGTTGTCCAATTACAAATATTAAGTTACACTAAAAAGAATCGGAAACCAAAACTATTACGGAATATACTGTTATTCTATAATTATTTTGTTGAATCTATTTTGGTTGAGAGAAGGATGAAAATACATCTAACCTGCTTTTCATTGGAAACCACTATCGCATAATATAACTCTACAATGTGTTCCAAACTGATTACATTTTGTTTTTCCTAGTTTGCGTCAAAAAATTTTGAGTGCTATTTCCAGAAAACATCCTTTTTTCCGAAAATCTTAAGTCTCTCAAAAAATCTTCAAACTTATTATTTATATACTAAGCTCAGTTATCACATACCTCATCTGAGGAATAAGAAAACTAATTAATCGTTAAAATTTACTTCTGATTACTCAAATTCTTCTAAATTAGCTAAAATTCTTCTTAAAAAAAACTCCGTAATTTGGAAGCGTTTAAAAATTGTATACCATGTAAAGATATTCAAGAATAACACGAAAAATGATCAATGACTGTATATGAAGCGGATAAATAATTAACAAGCCTTTCTTGTCATTTATTTCCTTGCTTTTGAAATTGTATTTTAATAGATAGATTTCTAGCGTTCCATTGTCCTTTTTTCTAAAAAAAAATCGAGTGAATCTTATTTTCCTATTTACCTACAGTTTTTGGGAAGTAATATTAATGAAAAGGATTTCACGCCTCTTATAAATAATGACGTCAAACATTTTAAAATTTTCCATTTAAAACTAATCAAAAATAGTATGTAAATATTTTCTATTAATATGCAAAACTGTTTTCTAATTTAACAATCATTATAATTCCATACCTAATTTAACAATCAATATTATGTGGTATCTAATTTAACAATCAATATAAGGTGGTATCTAATTTAACAATCAATATATAATGCTATATCTATCCGTTATGACATTTTTTTCTTTCATTCAAAGAATAATTGAGTGAATCTTATTTATCCTGAATCTTTAAGGCGCTTTTGCCTCCAGTCTTTGGGATGTACTGGTAATGATAGCGTTCGTGTCACTTCATATTAACAATAACGGTGCCATAAATAGAAAGCAAGAAGAAAAAAAAAAAGAATATTCCAATGCAACCTTAAGACGTCAGAAGCTTCATCCATTCATCGAACGTTTTGGGAAGCAGTCTATGACAGCCACCAGTGAACGCGAGATAACTCTCATTTCTCGTAAAACAGAGTCACAGAGGGCTAACAAAAAGCTGTCTTCTCCATTTCCTGTCTTATATTTTGAATTGACTGTAGATGAAGGTCTTTTCCCTAGGATATATCCTTCGATGCATTTTGAACAGAACTTACTCAAAACGTTCGCATGAATCAATGGTCTCGGAATTGAGTTCGGAATTCAGTGCTTATGTAAAGAATGCGAATTTAGAAAGGAAGAGTTCATTTTGAAAAGTTCAAGATGTTATCAAGTAAAAGGAAAAGATAAAAAACAATTTGAAATTTTTCGTCATGCTATGAAACGGAATTTGAATTCTCAGACCGTTTGAGAAATCTGAAACATTTTAGATCACCGTAAATCTCTTCAGGGTTTTCGATAATTTATCCAATGCTGTACGCAAGTTTTCAGATTTTCGAACGTTCATAAAATTTTGTATTGAATTTTCCCAACTATTTCAAGTGAATTCTTTTAAATTATTTTTTCCAAATCAGATAAAGGATTGGATAATGTTGAAAATTGTTATATGAAGTATAGATAAGTAATAACAATGTTCGATACATTCATATTAATAACATAAATTTCTTTTAAAAATCAATATTATGTGTATATTTTGTGTAATTTTATGACAAACACCAGACTTTATTCTGTATCATAATAGAAAATTATTAATTTAATATAACTCAACTCAAAGACTATCTAATTCAACTCTAACCAATATAACTTTAAAACCAACATTAATTTAATCTAAATTCAAATAATTCTTAAGTATCCTTTACTTGCAAATATATTGTGGTTCAAAGTACTACAAACCAAAGCTCTAAGTATAAGACTTGAAGGGAAAAATTTTAATGCAATTTTCGTTCCATTTTTCTGACTGATTCTCTGATCTGCTGTCTTTAAAATTCTAAGTCCATTTGAGATGAGATCTACTTTTTATTCAATTCTTCGTTTTGTTATAGAATAATTTAAATTTCTTAAATCATATACATTTTATCAAAATGTAGCATCATGTTTGAATTGCAGGATTTATCCCTCATATTACTCTCAACAATAATGATCTCTTCATAAGAAATCTCTATGATAAGAAAAAAAAATCTAAGAATATCTCGCATCATGCATTACTTAAGAATCAGAAAACTTTAGGTTATCATTTTTATGGATTACTCTTAACTAATAAAGGTCGAAAGCATTTAATGTGTTAAGAGAACTGATATCAGTACCTAAATATTTCGTATCGCTTCAAAATGAGACGGATAACTATTTCCAAATAAAAAAAGAATAAAGAGTTATTTTAACCCATATATTGACAGATTTGCATGATCCCAAAATTAAAAGACTTTTATTATTAAACGTATTGCTACATACTGGATGATCAAGAAATAACAAATGGTGTTATGAGCCCTGTAGCGAGTAGTATACTCGATGAAATATAGCAAAATTTGGTTACCATACACATTCAAGTATGCGATTTCGATTTGTCAAGGAAAAAAATTTTTTACCGAAAAACGCAAACAGGAAAATTTCTGGCTCTGCGATCGAAATCTTCATTATGTAATTTACATAGACGGGTACTTTGTGACACAATATCGGGAATTAAAGGAAGGATTGCTGGAATTCAAGTCATTCTGCAAGAGTTCACTAGTCAATGGCATTGTCACTACGTGTACGTGCCTTATTAGTCAAGCTGTTTTATCAGCTGGATCAAAATGCCAATGCTGCTCTTCTTAAATACCGGCGGTTGAAACAGTTACGTAGAGGACCAATGACCATAACTATAACTTACGATGAATGGTAGAAAATTTTGAAACAGGAATCCTTGGTGTGCAACCAGACAGAGGACGATTTCTGGTTTTGAGGCTACTCGAAAGCTGGAAAGGTATTCTATATCAAGGACATGTTCCTGACATTCCGACGTTAAAATAACAAATAACGTTACATGTCAGACGAATACATACCGATATGCTGCTAGCCATAATCGAAAATATCACTGCAGTTAATTTTTGGAACATCTGACTGGTGGCCAACTTGAGCTAAATTTGTAAGTTATTATAATACACGTTTCCCATTGGTATTAGGTGTGTTGTTACTTACTGTTTCCATTGGCAGTTATTTTTTTTTTCTTTTTTCACTCATCGTGGCTTGCAGCTTTAGGATTTCCCATATCGGCGTTTTTCGGTACTAATTTGTTTTTTCTTGACAAATCGAAGCCGCATACTTTAATGTGCATGGTAGCAAAATTTTGTTATATTTCATCCAGTTAATAACACACCACAGGGCTCCGAACACCTGTTATTTCTCGATCAACCTGTATTTTACGTTTGTAAGGATGTAATTTTATAATCGATTTTTTACTCACTTCTTTATGTATTAAAAAGTTCTTAAGTTTTTTTACACTTATTGAATCATGAAATCAATAGAATGATAATGATTTTAGTGCTCTTGGTTAATAATTAATATATTAAGCTAAAAATTTATTCCATAGATGCAGCGCCATCTAGTGCTCAGTTTGAAATAAGTTAGTTTTTAGAATTATGAAATATATGAAAGACTAAGAAGTAGAAAATAACAAAAATGAAATGTAAGCTCTTACTAAATGTAAAAAAACAAAAACAAAATAATAATTATCAAAATTCTAAAATTAAAATTAATAAAATTAAAATTCTAAAATAAATTTTAAAAATAAAAATCCAGATATTGATTTAAACTTAAAATACATTATAAAAGTCATTGAGTAAATTGGAATTTCAGGGTCTTTCGATCAAAATCTCATGCTTTTTATGGTTTTGTTTTGACATTCATATTTGCGATTTAATAATTAACAAAACACAAAAATTAAGTTATAAAATAAAAATGATAATATAATAATTGAAAAACATTCTTAGAATATTAATATTACTGAGGCGAAGCAGAATATTTCGCATTAATGAGAGAGAAAAAAGCAAATCCATTTGATTATATTGATTTGAGCACGACGTTAAAGCGTCTATTTGACGGTATGGGATTCCCGGGAATAGTCAGTCATTTTACGCCTTTACTAAAGCCAAAATAAATTTCATTAGAAATAGACTGAAAAATAGGAATTAATAAACATAAAAATACCCCTTTTTAATGTTATATGAGAAAGAAAAATTATTGAAAGCTGGTGATCAAAAAAATTCGTAAAAATGTGAGATGCTGAAAACAACTGCAGAAAACTACGAAGCTTCAAAGAATATCATAAAAAATAAAGTTATTCAAATGTTCAATACATTAAATGACAATAAAAATGCAATTTCAATTTATTTTTGCTTTAAATTTTTCAATTTATTCAAAATATTATTAGCGTTTTATAATTTTAACTTTTTTTTTTACTTCCGTTGATTTGATTTCCGATTTAATAGATTATTCAAAGTACATTTTTTATTCTTCGTACATTCCAAAAGAAAAAAAATACATAAATGTTTGCATTTAAGGAAAATAATTACTAAGGGCTAAGGAAACTGAGAATTTGATAGTTATACGCATCTGTTTGAAAGGCATTGCATTTGTTAGATTAATATAATATTTTAAATTTGGTTCCTATCCAAGATGAATACAAAATTTCAAACTTACGAGATCAGTTCCAATATAGTTCTTTTATGACTTCAAAATCAGTCTTTTATCTCATAATTCACTCAAAATATGTACTTAATGTAGTGAACATCTCAGTTATTTGAGAAACTCAGAAATATAAGAATTATTGCTAATTTTATGTTGCTACTTTATTTTTTATTCCTATTTTAATTGAAGCCCTAATCTGTTTCTAAATTTTGTAACTCGGTATTGTTTAATTTTGTGTTAGAATGGAATATATTGTTTTCTAAGGAAAATCTAAAATTATTGCTTCTTTTATAAGAATACTATACCATTAACGCTATTTTGGAACAAATTCAAAAGAATTTCCTAATCCTATGGTAAGGATTTTAAAGAAAAATAATACCATTACACATGTCAGATATTTAAGGCTCTCAGCAATTTCAAATTAAAGAATTTTCAAAATAAATCGAGAATACTTGTTTACAGTTAAAATTTTAAAAGGCAAAAAAAAACCCAAAGAAATCAATCAATTTTATTTTTGCTACTGCTAAAAAAAAAAATCGAGGATTTAAATTTAGTTATAGTAACGTTCCTTTAGGAAATTCTCTCTCTCTCTCTCTCTCTCTCTCTCTCTCTCTCTCTCTCTC
>JAPMOQ010026707.1:1145775-1159384 GCA_026543055.1 Argiope trifasciata | reverse complement strand
TGTGTGTGTGTGTGTGTGTGTGTGTGTGTGTGTGTGTGTGTCTATCGTTAGGATCTTTTTGCCTTAATATTACGAGTTATCCACAATTTTTTCACTGTCTAAGTCCATTAATAATCCGAGTTAACTGTATTTTTAAATGTAGCATCTCCTCTTTTAATCTGTACTTTCGCCTCTATTTTAATTAAATAAATGCATCCTCAAAAGTGCGGAAAGTTTTCAAATTCGGGAATGAATTACATGACACGAATTAAAATAATAATTTGCTTTTTAGCTATTAGAATATTACATTCTCAGCTGTTGTCAGTTGATGGAAATGTTTCCCAATTTTTTACGAATCACTGATATGAAGAAGTCTAACAGAAATAAGAATTAACCCTTATCACTCCGATGTCTCCTCTCAGGCCCCATTCAAGACAATGCATCATTTTGTCGTTTTATTTAATTAATTTGACTGGTAAAAATATGTAGATTAATTTTCCGGGAAAATTCAATTAAAAAATTCATGTATATAAATTTTTCGGAACAATAAACAAGTCCTCTTATTCGGCAGATATTTATGCACCGAATTACTTTTCGAAGAGCTAAGGGTTAATATCAATTAGCCTTATATAAACCATACCATTTCTTCCATAAACTATTAAAAGAAATTCTCTGAATCATTCAAAAGTTCAAAATAATCTTTTTTAAAGAAAAAAATATAAAAATTCGACCTTTTTTGTGTGTCACATTAAGTTGTCAATGCAATCTCGAAGATTCAAAGTTTCAGATCCCTATTCCAGCAAAAATAAAGATATGGTGCGTATTTCTTCTTCTTAAGATGCAAAGAAAATTATGTTGATGAGGTAAGAAAATTTGGTCAGTGGAATACCACGTAGGTACTATCATCCTCGAGAAAACCAATGATAATTATGAGACCTTCACAAAATAGCTTTTGAGAATTTGCAAAATCGGGTTGAATTCTCCGAATAAGCATCCCTCATACAAGTGATCTATTGTTTGCTCCATCCCGGGATTTTCGTGAGTAATTGTTTTAATTTGTGATATTTTAGCTTTATCAAAATGGCATTTCGACTTATTTGCAAGCGTTTTTACTAAATATCGATTAAAATAATTCCTCAATTGGAAAGCTTATCTAGCTAAACTAAACTTAACTAGTTATCCTATATTTTCTGAATAGTTAAGCCCCAGTTTCGCAATTTAATTTCCATGGTTCATTGGTTTACAGCTAAAATTATTTCAAAGCTGGACTATTTCGAACCGAACTTTGTAATATGTGACCACGAAAAGTACATTTCAGCAAGTATCTCATTCCAAAGGTAGCCCAAGGTATTGTTTACAAATTTGTGGTGTCTACTAGGCATACTGAAACTAGTCATTTTTGTAATAGTTTGTAACTGACAATTCGAGGGAAGGGAGGCTGAGAACTTTTTGTCAATAAATTAAGTATAATAGCAAAAAAAAAAAAAAGAATGCAACAAATAAAATGTAAACTACATTAACCCTTGTGTTGTAAATTATGACACTTTACAAGTCCGATGACAGTTATCTGTCAACGATTTAAGCCGAGTCAGCGTCTTTTTTTTAATATATATATTATCTTAGAGAATATTATCTTCGAAAGTTTCATTTATGCCTTTCGAGAGAATCATTTTAGATTAGTTTGGGAATATTATCTTAATAACATTTCAAAAACCATAGATCTCAAATGTTTACGATAAAATTCGGATCACTTCTTTAAAAAATAATAAAATTTCCCATTACGATTAGAATTAAGTTGTCTATCAGCAAATATAATAAGATTCAAAACAAATTTCGACTTTAATTGGTGAATGCTACATTTCCCAATATCATTTGGTAAAGCTTAGATGCATACACATTTGAACTGAAACAAAAAAGAAAAAAAACGTCACTTTCCCTTTCCAATATCAAGCTCTGGTGAGGCTCCTTCAAAAACACGGGGCCTTGTACCCTCTCATCATTTACACTTTCAAGCTGACCCTGCTAATATATTTCAGCTTCACATAAATTATATCACTCAAATTACACCAAAGATATAAATCGCATGCATTAATATATAGTGAATAAGTTCAAGAGGAGGGGCTATGCAATGCAGTAGCATAAAAATTGGGGTACTGATAACACGATCAAACTCTGTAATATAGATCAAATGCCTAACACCACTTCAGTAGAAACAGTATTGCATTATCACCGCATAAGTTTTAATTTCCAATTATAGAAATTCGATTTTTGGTTCAGAACCAAATTAAGCTCTTCCTTAGGAATGAAAAGTGCAAGACCTTTCTCTGTTTAAGCTTCGAAAATCATTCCTTTGTTGATTTGATTTTAATTTAATTTTTGTGTAAGCAGTTTTTTAAATAACACATACTACGAAAAATTCCAATAAGAAAATATTTAATTGAGGTTGCATTCTAGAGAATTGGTTTTATTATCTAACATATAAAACATATTAAAAGGATTTGATTCCTTTTTGAAACAAAAATGTAAAGATGAAATAAACAGTCCCTTTTCTAATGCATTCTAAATATTTAAATATGAAGTTTACAGGGCTGTTGATTTTAGTAATCAGTCAACTAGCTGAGGGGAAAATGATTCGCAAGTGACTTGAAAGTATGGGGAGCCGGAGAGAGAATTCTAAGAGTAATGTTACAAAATTTCAAAAGTAGTATAGTTTAATTCGAATATGTTCGAATGCATGAACATAATAAACGAAATGAAGCACACCATTGGATGCCCTGAAAATCTTTAGGTCTTGTTCCCATCTCCCTTCCTACTAAAACCGTTTTAGACCATTTTTAGACAGTTGTCATCTCTGTCTATTTCATGATATGACCGAACTTGGTAGAACATTACAATTCGGATGATACCTAGAAAAAGAGTACGGGGGGATTCCTTTTTGCAATCTCTCATTTCGCACATCCGTAGTGCCATCTAGTGAGGTTTTGGGGAAGTTATTTCACTGCAGATTTAATAAAACTCACTCGGCTTGAACTGATGTCAAATTGATTTTCAAAACGTCCATGATGTTTCACCGCTTTGCTTCTGTGTTTAAAATGATATTTATTACATTTATTTACTCGTTAACTTTTCTTACTTCATTTTCCAATTCCATTTTGCTAAGTTTTATTTTATATTCTATTTTTTATACGCTCTCGTATACAAATAATAGAGAATTTTTCAATTTAAAAAAAGATTTCGAGAGTTAATTATCTACGTGAATTAGACCTTCCTAAGCTTATTTATGGAATTATGTATGCTAATTTATAAACATGGAAACATCAAAATAATTCCGAACAATATAAACAATTTTAATTTGGCATGCATTTACATCAAAATAATAGATTTGTATCAAATTTTGAACTCGATCCACCAGCAGAAAATTTGTCTATCAACCCGAAACATGTGAATGCGATAATTTCGAAATTTAATTATCCATGTGATTAGGTTTCCTAAGCTTATTTTCGGAAGTATGTCTGTTTGTTTATATAAACATAAAAACATTTTTAAAAAATATGGAACGATCTAAACAGTTTTAATCACATCAAGTTAGATAGGCGGAATATGACTAACGATTTTATTATCAAAATTGTATATCTTTGTTAAATTTTAAACCATATCTGTCTATTGGTTGACTGCCATTATGTTTCTATATTCAAAATATGTAAACAGGGCGATTCAGAAATATAAAAAGCTAGATTAATGAAATTTGAAAAATGTTTTGGCACCAAAATTGTAGAATTGTGAGAAATTTTTGAGTCAAATTGAATCGAGGACCAAATGCATTCTCGCCTCTTTTCAAATTATGGTGACATGAAATATAAAATGCACCATATTAAGGAAATTTATAAACAACAAAACAACGAAAATAAATAGTATATAATAAAAAAAAGATTTTAAATCGTGATCATCAAAATAATTTTTTTAAATCCAGCTCTCTAGCCTAAGAGAAAGGATAGATTTAGAAATCTGAGGAAACAATATAACGGGTTTGTTTTTCCTTGTAATAAAGTATTTTTTAAACTGCACATAATTTTTTAATTGCAAAACTTAAATAAAATATAGCACAGCAGCTTGACTTGTCTAATTTAAGAATTATAATTATTATTACTGTAATTATTTTGAAATATCAATTGATTTACATGTGATAATGAATTCGGATGCTATGATTGTTAAAAACCTTAATTTTTAATTATTTAAAATGAGAAACTCTCAAGGGTGCACATTCTCACTCATCCCAGCATGTTCAAGTGGCTCAACGACCTCCCCTGTCGGACTTAACTCATTTTTATCTACACAGCACTGTGTTTGGTTATGAATAGAAATTTGCTCTTATTTGATATTAAAATTAGAGCAAAAAGAAACTGAAAACTGGTGTTTCGTGTTATAATTGATTGCATAAAATATCAAATGCAACGACACCAAATTCATAATTTTACTTATCTAGTTTGTGATACATTTAACATAAAATAGTTAGTAACATCAATATATATATGCATATATTATATGCTTACATAATGCTCTTACATACTAAACTATCTTTTTATCCAATTTTTATTTTAATTAGCATAGATTTTTCTTTAAAACCATCAACAATTAATCTCTATTCGACGATCCACGTAAGTATGAACATAAATTAAAAACATAATTAAATGAAATTTAGCTTCTAGTTTTATCTATAGAATTGCAGATCTATAACAGATTTTGAATTAAATCCATCAAAAGGATTCCCATCTATCAGTTTGCATATTCGCTTATGTGAAAATAAAATACTTGGATAAATGAAATTTGGTACTTAGCCTTGTCAATAAAACAGTCTGCCCTAGTAAATGGGGAAAAAAGATGTTCAAAGTCCATAGTCCGTTTACTTCAATCCATTACGAGGCGCAATATACGCCAGTATGCAAGAAAATTGGAAATGGTTTCATTTTAATGTGCTTTTTGAATTTCAGGCCTTTATATTCCGTTTGAATCAGGTAACTATATTTCCAATTAGACCATCTGAACTTGTTCATTTCAACCTCTCCAAAGAATAAGTCAATTCCAGAATTAGAGCATGACGAATAATTCATATTGAATTTTAATACGCACATCTGAGAAAAACTGGGCATTCCAAACCTTTCTTTCATACCCCTACTAAAGGTTTTATCCCCTTAAACATAAAAATTGTGGTTCTTGAGCAAGAATGTGGAGGCACGAGTGCTCAAATTTTTATTTTCAGATTTGTGTTTAGCATATGAACATTATGCGAATGTACAGACCTGCAGAGGTCAACATTAGATGGATAAGAGTCAAAACTTAATACGAATCTACTTTTGAAATGATTAAGCTATCTGCCGAATTTCATTTATCTAGCTTGTTACATCTGATAATGATTGTTTTCGTTTGTACTCGGTGAGAGAAATAGACAAACTTCCGATCTTCCTTCAGTATATTGTAGGAAAAACTGCAAATATCGACCGTTCAACGAATCTAAAAAGAAAATATTTTGAATTATCTTGTTCTCAGGCAGACTTAATTCTAAAAATTGTGTTTCTGGGACTCTGGAACTCTGGAACGTGGAGTTTCGTCAAAGTCTAAAAATCAGATTTTTTGTCGATAACAATATTTTCTCTTTGTGTATTTCCTATACAAGAAAGTAATAATATCGAGGGAGGGGGGATCAAATAAAATAAAAAGGAACTCAGTGTTTTCTGCTCAGTTTGTTTTGTTTCATTCACTATCTTTTATTTAAATTATACTTGGATCCCGACTTCCCGGGTTCGAGTGCCGATTCATGCATGGTTGTTCTTTTGTTTTCTATCTGTGAGATGTGTTGATGTGCTCTCTTGTACTGTAAAAAGGGGTTGTGCAAACGAATGTGGCGCCTGAAGTGAATACTTCCTACTGTTGGCCCTAGTTGCCCCCCTGAAAAAAAAACGAGACGCTCCTCGGCTTAAATCACTGACAGATAACTGTCAGCGGGCTTGTAAAGTGCTCTAAGACACAACACAACAACAACGATATTTAAATTAAAACATAAAGGTCACATTCTCCCATCCAATTAAAAAATATAATGTGATATATTTTAAAATTTCTTTTGACTTCTTATGAAAGTCGGAAAACCCAGAAATTCCTCAAAATAAAATGAATCCTTTTCTTAGAATATTTACTAAATTAAGGTTTAATAGTATTTCAGAAAGTGTTTAATGTAAAAGCAATTTTTTTCTTGAAATAAACGTTCGTTTGATTTTAAAACTATTACAAATTAGATTTTTTATATTCCCAGTTAAGACACACTGTATAGCTAATTTCATGTTGTAATTAAACTACATTGATACATTATATATAATTAATTATAATTACATTACATTTGATACAGCTTATAAATTTTTATGTAATATTTCATTAAAGAACAGGAATTATTTTTTCTAAGATTAATTTTGAAAAGAGCTTCTTTTTTATCAGTTCTGTATATTGCAGTATTTTACTTATTTGTTACCTAAATCAGTCTAGTATATTAGATGATGCCCCCTTGAGAATTTAATTGGAACATTTACTCTGTATTTTACATGAGAAAGGGAAGTCTTAAGAGACCAGTGTAAGACGATGTGCAGGTTATGTTTGTCATGTAACCGTGACATCAAACGAATTTAAAAAAGATACTTCTTGTGCTATTTTGTACAAGTGTGTTTATATAAAATCCAAGGAAAAATTCTTCTTCGCTTTTTCTTGTTTATTTTCACACATACACACAAATATATATACACACACACACACAAAACATGGACAACGATCACAGATATACAAGGGAACACATAATATATATATATTGAAATATAGAAAGTGCAGCTAACAAGGAGCGAACGAAAATGATACTTTTTGCCGCTAATGGAGAGCGAGCGGGTGCTCACCTGCATCAGTTACAACACCGGATATGGTTGTTTACAAAAAATCTCAACAGCGCTCCCCTCACATTCCAAGCATACTTATGGGTTGGAGCATACTGCGCTATCTATGTTCAGTATTCATTTATACATATGAACAAGTATACAAAGAATTAAAAAAAATACAAATAAAATAATTAACTAAAAATAATTAAATCACATAAAGTGAAGATAATGATACTTCCTTTTTAATTCCGAGAATACTTTAAAAAATTACTCGATTTTTTTTACATTTGCTCTTTAAATGAAATGTGATTGAATAAGAACTGAGTACTTAATTTTTTCCAGGCGGAATACTTTTTATTACTGAATTCCTTTATGAATTCTACTTATTAGTTTTTGTGATGCAAAAATATTTTAAACGACAGCATTTATTTTATTTAAATTTTTTTGGATTAAGATTTTAAAGAGCATGATTATATTTAAAATGTACTAATCGTTATATGAAAAAATATCAAGATTTTATGGAATTATTAATTTTTGGACGACTGGTCCAGTCATTTACTGAATAATATTAACCACTATATAAGTCTCGTGTATAAATAAAACACTGGTTAGTCATTTTACTCCTGGCGACACCTTATCTATCTTACGAATTTGCTGAAGACCTCTTCCAATCTATCATAAAACTGAAATCGACGGTAACATAAACTTTTTATTGCTTCTGTTTCAGATCGCTTTCTGTAGCTAAAACAGTTCATTTATATTCCCTCATAAAATACGCAAGGATGAAAGGAATAGCATGTTCCGAACAAAAACGCTTCGGATATAACTATTTTAAAATGTGGGCCAAAATGCAAATTTGGAAGCAGCGTTCAAATAGATAAAAATGCAAGCACACGTAGTTTTAGGAATCAGTTCTAGCTGGGGTTGAGTTATTCTTCGATGGGATTCTAAAAGTAAAGATGTTAAGAAACATTTTACAAAATAGCAAAGAACTTCTTTTTATCTTGATGCATCAAGCTTTTTTCTGCTAAACTCAGAGAATTTTTTCCCTTCCAGTTGAAAGTAAAAATAAATATAAATAAAAGAACAATTTGGGTTTGTGGCATTCCTTTTCCCCTATATATACATATTAGTCTCATTTACATTCGTAAGACTAAATTACAGAAAAAGAACCTTGAATATTTCAAATCTTGGAAATGCATAATTTTGAATGGGAAACTGTCAACTAAATGCTTTTGCTTTTAGTAAAAAAAAAAAAAAAAAATGTACTTTTTTTTCTTCATGCAGCTCAATTTCGTTGTTGCTTTTTCTCTTCAATTAAAACTAATTTATTTAAATACTTTCCATTTCTTCATTTAAAATCGTTCATTTGACTAACAATCATTTTTTATATCAATCGTATATACGATAAATATTTTATAAATTTAATTTTTTCCATGCCAAAATAGGAAATAATCTTTTAGGAAGCATCAAATTATTACATTGAAGTAATATATATTATATACTTATTAAACCATGTATTATAATAGACAGGAGTGAAAGTAGTAAAGAATTTAAATAACACGGAATTGCCGATTCTTTCTTTAATTTTGCAGCAGTTTTTGAAACTCACGGTAGTCACCATCTATGAATGCTTTAGCTCTTGGCTTTTTAAAGATGCAAATGAAATTTTCTAAATTGCTAAATGCAGCAAGTTAGCCTAGGAGAAAATTCACACTTTTCACCTAGCAGGATCAAATCTTATTTATTACAGCATAAATAAGATTAAAATGCAGCTCATTTACTGGTTCATCACGAAATCACCCATTCATGATGTTTATGAACTTAAAATTCGAAAGTCATGGTTAAATTAACTTACTATGAAAAGAATTTTTAGTCCTTTCTCTGAATACTAAAATGCTGTTCTATCATTAAGACCTCAAACAATCCTTTTAAATCATAGCAATGATTCGATATTTAATAGAATAGCAACGACGTTTAAATTTGGTGTCGAGCGGTGTCATAAATGAATTAGTAACGCTAAAATATACGATTTACTTATTCAAATGCTTAACTTTCTTCATATTGTTACGGAATTTCAATTCCGCCAAGTCCGTAAAGTCGCCAGATTCGCTTGTAGTGGGTGTATGGTGCAAAAACAATCAGCAGGCTTCAGTATCGAACGACTTTTATTAAATAGGGAAATACTAGCACAAAGAGGACAAATATATATAGCATATAGGCGATTCACAACAACATACAATACCCAGTAGCCCATAAGTAGTAATCGGTAGCAATAGCAACCAAAGCACAGAAAGCGGCCAGACAAAATTCAGCACGAGGAAATTCAAGTAGCTTCACTCTACGGCATCTCCAAACATCTGAAATTATCCACTGTCGTCTCACTACTACACACACGACGCGATGCTGCTCCTACAGTAAACATCAAGACTCGGCACACAACTCAGTTCAGCAATCGTTTGAGCTCCACACAAAGCTTGTTCTTCGTTGAACTATTCCATCGTTGCTTCGTTATCCTCTCAACGACTCGATATACGACTACGACTGACTGTAACGTGAGACTGCTGGCCTTTTATAGTTCTCAGGAGGCAGAAAGAGAAGGTTCTGAACCAAGCAAGCATGTCTCGGTTCCTACTGGGCGAATTGATAAAATGCTGGAAGTTTTCAGTTATATCTATTTTGTCGCGAGATTCGTCAACAAGGCGCCAAACTCTGAGATCTCTGACGCAACACCAGATCAGCACGAAACAGAACCGATCTTTAAAAGGGCTTTTCAGTGATTGAACTAACCGTACAGGGAAGCAACATTATAGGTTTGTAACAATGTAAATATTTAAGAGAACGAGTTAATTTAAGGGAATAAAGATCCTTAAATTTAAATTGTAAACTGGGTTTTCAATTAAGGAATCGAATACTGACTACGGTCTTCATACTGAAAACTCCATTGATACCGTCAAATTTCCGATTCAAATGATTGCAATGGTTGATAACGGTTAGTTATGAGTTACGGTATTAACGGTTAGTTATGATCACTATATTATATTATCACAAGAGAAGAATTTAAGTGTGATTATAATTTTTAATAAAAGTGTAAAATCAGAATGCAGGACCTTGGACAGTAAATTTCATGCCCTATTATAATCTCTGATAACTTAATCGATCTATAACTAGAAGGAAAAACAGCAGATGTATCAAAGATTTTTGTCATTTTTTTTGTTTAATTTCAGCTGAGGATACAAAAAAAATAAAATAAAAAGTTTAAAATTATTTTATATGAATATAAATTTTAAACATTTAGGTATGAAAATTATTTCGTTTGGTTTTCTCTATTTGTTAGGAATGAAACTCTGTCCGCATTAACTCGTAATGATAATTATGTTTTCTGATAAATGATTAACCCTTAACTAGGGACGTGCGGTCTGTGAGACCGCTAGTGATTGACTTTCGGTCACCCTTATTCTATTTTTATCTCAATTGAATGGGTTGACCCGGTACCTTCCTGCTTTGTGACCTTTTTCAACCGGTTTCAGCAGGTGCTTTTTAAAATTCCGTTATTTCTTTTAGAGTGGTATCTTAGACCACATCTCCCCGTTACTGTCCCAGTGATAAACAAGGCTTAGTAAATGGCGCGAAAACTTGGGCCCAGAAATGTTATCCAATTTACTGATTCTATTATGAAGCAATGCTCCAGCACTTTTAAATGAAGTAGAAAGAGATTTTCTATTATGTTCAAACATAATTATTTTTTTCTAGTGATATTGTTTTTTGAAAAATTTATAAAATATATTAATATACCAAGATATATACATACATAATTATTGGTTGATTTTTATAATAGTTCTTTACCTGTAAGTTTAAAATGCCCTAAAAAAACCGTGCTATGAAATTCCCACAAGCTAAGAAAAATGGCCAATTTTACCCATTGCCATTTTTATTTTTATTATTTTTATTTTTCATATAATTGTTGAATTTTACATTATATTGTTTTCTATATACCTTTATATACTGGAAAAATAAACATGATTTCAAAAGTATAAAGCAATATTTTTTCAAGAATATTATTTATTGTTACATGTCATTTGAAAAGAAAAAGTATGTTCCAATGCATTTAGTTTTTACAGTGATAAAATATTTTGAAAAATTTCTAAAACATAGTATATATTAAGAAAAATGTCTACAGAATATATTGACTGACTATCAATCTAATGCTTTCATTAGAAAATTTGATTGGAGTGTAAAGAAAATGCGGTCTCGTAGACAGCACCTCCCTAGTTACGTCCTAAATTTTTACATCCTCAGTTAAGGGTTAATTCAAAATTGGTATGCAGTTGATATATGGTCCTTTATATGATTTAATAAGGTCAATATATGGTCCTTTATATGATTTACTTAGATATTTGTGTCTGAAAGTGGCACAAGTTCTTTCATTCACCATTTTGAGCAAAAAAAAAATTTAACCCATTTTTATCAAGGATTTTTCCAATTTATCGATATATAAATTAATGTTTGTAATATACGTATAAATGAATTCTAATCAATGCTTCATGAATCTAATTTTCAGTTCTTGTATCAATTATTACTTAAAAGTAATGCTCACATACTAAACAAGTTATGAAGGTTGATTCTACTTCTAAACAAAGTTTTAACCATTTTCAGAACTCTCCAAATCTCATTAGAGTATATTGATTAAAAATGTCTCCCTCCCCCCACCTCCGAAAAAAAGATGGTTTCCATTATCTTTTGATTTGAATCCGTACCATACTTATTTACATCATATTTATTGACATTTAAAGAATCTGTATTATTATTGAAATCGGTTAAATAAGTTATATTAAATGTTTCTAGAAATATTTTTAATACAGGATAAAATATAAATTGATTTTTTTAATGCATCCCCTAGTTTTTGACTGCATTTCGATATAAACATGACGAAAAAGAATTTTGTTGTCCACTTCTAAAATTTTCTGACCTTGTAAATTGATATCGAAATTTTCAGAAATGATGTGCCCATCCAAAACAACTGATAATTTATTAATTTTAAGAAATATTGATAAAATCTTAGACTTTAATTGCTAATCTTATAGAAATTGATTTAATTTTTGAGTAATGACAATTTACATAATTTTTATTTTACTTATTGTCAAATTAAAAAGGCTTTACTTTATTGTAGAAGGCAGAAATAAATATTGAAATGAAAGAAGTGCATATTTAAGATTTCAACATTTTAATTTTTCAAAAAGAATTTATAAAGCAGAAAATAACCTATGCTTAAAAAAATGCACGAAATTATGCGTGCATGTATGTCCAAAGATGTTTAATTTTTGCAACAGTTTCTCACAACTCACTTTGAAAAACTGACTTCGTTTCAGTTAACGAACTTAATTCTAATTCGCCATACATTTTAAATAGAAGCAGGAGAAAATTAATTGGACAAAATAAAATTAGCTTTCTCTAAAATGACTTAAAAAAACTTATTTATTAAATTATCTTTATTCCCAAAAATCAAATTCTATAAAAATAAAACTTTTATAATTTAGACACAGGACTTGTAGCATTGGTAATTAATTTACTGTAAGGGAAAACATTTCTTCAAGTACCTAAAAATTATCCTGAATAAAATTAAAAATGAGGATGATTCATAGAAACGAAAAAGTTTTGGAATTTCTAAAAGATAACTGTATTTATAAATTTATTACTTTAGATTTAGAAAATTTGTACACAAATCCACCATACGAAAAATTATTAAATGTTTGTACTATTACATATATGTATATATAATATGAAGAATATCTAAACCGAGATCTTATTACAAAAACTAATTGGTTTAAAATATATAAATTTAATATTTCAAGAAATTATCTTTTTAGCAGGATTAATTTATGTATATAATATCAATAATACTAACCAAGCAAAAAAGGAACACGACATAATCAATCCGAAATAAATTTTAATTTCTATTCCGACATAATTAGTTTCTGTTTAATTTTTGATTCTGGAAATTAGTTTTAATTATTTAATGCTTTTATGGTTGATTACTTATATATAATATTAAGTAAAAGGAATGCCTATGGAAACAACTTTTCAAGTACATCAGCTATTATTTTTATACATTTCTGTGAGGAAAAAAACAAAACAATGCAGCACAATTATATATAGTTTTAGATATATTGATGATTTACTCTTATTAAACATGGATAATTCTAATATTTTAATGAATTACAATCTGAAAAAATTAATTTAATGAAAATTAAAGAAAATAAATATTCATATACTTATTTAGATTTAAAAACAGAAATTTCTAATGAGAAAATTTGGTAGGTATGTACGATAAAAAAAGGGTGAGTTGACTTTAAAATAATTAAACTAAGTCATTGCTATTTTAATTTAAACCATGAAATCTTCAAAAAAAACTTCATTTTCTCACTATTTAAGAATTTTTAAAGTTTTAATAAGTTAAGAAGTTTTAATAAAGTAGGTATATCCTGTTCAAATATTTAAACAACTGAGGACATGCTTTCTAGTTTATTTACTTTGGATTTTATTTCTGTTTAATAGATGGCATTGCGATCGTTCAATTTGATTCGTATCATGACGAGACGTTCATTATAGGCTTTTACCGCCTTAAGCGTGGGAAATTTTGAATTTGATTTTTGAATCCATCTTACTCATGAAGTTCAGTTATTCTTCTGTAATTTGTTACAAATCCTACTGTAGGATATTTG